>APFE030987302.1:0-19003 GCA_000404065.3 Pinus taeda
GAGGGAGTTGACAAGGACATTAGGTTTTCCTAAAACATCATAAAGTGCATCCACATGGATGAACATGGAATGGGAATTAAGGTCATAAAGTATACTAGAGTGTTAGACAAATAGGGTGCATCAAAATATTTTTGGAGTGTCCCAAAGGGCAATATACAATTCTTATCTCCTCTAAAATACAATATATATTTATTGTGGTGATAGTAACCAAAAGATTCTTAGAACTAGTGGTATATTGTTTGGTCATGAATGAATATGTGGAAAAGAAATATAAAGCTTTCGACTCACTAGCATAAAATAGTTCATGGGGCTGAATCAAAATTTCAATGGACATGTCAAGGATCTCTGGTAAAATGGGGTTAGTAGCCCAAGGATACCTTTCAAATAATTTAAGGAGAGTAAAGAATATTTAGAGGAGGCCAACTCAAGAAAACATACGCAAGAAAAGGGGGAAAGTATCTAACAAATATGGTTAGAGTAGGCATCAAAATCCCCATCCTTGAATGAAATGGTGGTTTACATAGGGCTCATGAGAGAATATGGGATGGAGGGTAGATTGGCATGGTCAGAAAATGAGATAAGGGTTTTATCTACTAAAGGAATATGGGATGGAGGTTATGTCTAAGTTCAGGGAGGCCTTTAGCTTTTTTGACAAGGATGGAGGAGGATGTATCACAACAAAGGAGCTTGGGAAAGTAATGCATTCTTTGGGTCGAACCCCCAATGTATATTGGAAGTGGTCCAATGTTTTATATTCAATAATCTAGTGCCAAATACAATAAACCACAAAAGAGTAGTTCTAATCTTCCTGTAAATGGAACATATTAAATACACCATTCCAAATTGATTTTACTAAGGAGAATCAAAGAAATAGATGATTCTGGTCATCCATTGTCTCCATACAGAGTAAACAACAACCAAGCCCACTCTATCCTTTACGACACAAATTGTCCCATGCCAAGATGAAGCTGGAAAGATACATTACTGATATTCTTAGGCAAAGAAAAAATATGAAGCCAATATACAAAGATGCTCTGAAGGACTACTCAAACTAGAGTCAACTTGCCTCCTAGGGAGAGCCTCTTGCGTGCCCATGGTAAAAGTATACAGTGGATTTTCTCTATAATTTAGCTCCAATCCTTAATTCCATAACAATTAGGTTGGAGCAAAAATCTAAGATATTTAAAATTTGCATCCAATGCAGTGGAGATAACACCAAAAATATGATAAATCTCCAGTGCCAATGCATCATCTGGGTAAGAATAAATCATATGAGATTTAATATTATTCATAATGAGTCCAAAGATTGATCAAAAGAGGTCAATCTACCAAATAATAACACATCATCGACAAAAATCAAAGGAGTAACTGTGATTGTCTACCTACGCACTTGCAACCAAAATTACATTTAATCCATCTACCTCCACATTTGCAACCAAAATTACCACACTTACGAATTTTGTGACTAATTCTTCAAAAATCAAATCTTTTATCCTCAACGTCTTCTTCTCACAAAAGTTGTCATAGATATTTTCAAGTAGGCATATTGTCTACTAACGAATATTCTGTAATTTGCCTCCACCATCATTGTAGAAATTATGGTGTAGATTTGCAACTACTCATGAAGTTTTAATCAAAATATTAAGACACAAGCCTACTCTACTGCTCTCCGGAAGTTAATTCACAATTTAGAACCAAAATTTCATATATGGAATAAGAAATAACACACATGCACACAAAAATTTTCCTAAGGAAAATAATATGCTAAAAACACGAATGCTTGTTTGCATTAATATGATCAATACAAATGTATTGCAATTTATTTTCTCAACTGAGCACGACCTACAAGTGAATAACCTGTCTCTCTACTCACTTAGAAGCTCTAAGCCAGACTTAGTAAATTTCTACCTCTGCTTGAGTGCATATTTCCTTGTGCAATTCCTTGAGAAATTAGGCCCCTATTATTTAGGAATTTTTACAAAATGGATTGCGAAATTCCCAAGGTTGATCATCTGACTATATGTAACAACTATACACTCAAGGTTATTCTACAGTTGATGTTACACTGCCTTGGAATATCCACCATAGCTGGGCAACTCGAATTTTCCATGCATTAGCTATTTTCGGTTGATTTATTAGTTAATTGGATGATCACTGAGTTTGAGTGAAGTCCCACTGCACAATTGGCCTTCCACTAGTTCCTCAAGCAGTTGGAACTAGTTTAATTGAAAATAACTTGAGATAACTAACTTTGATTGCTAAAAATTAACAATCATACATGCTTAACTCAACTATAACTCCTCCAACTTGAATTTACTGTGTAAACCAGGTGACACAAGCCATGTCACACAAGTTAACTGCATCCAAGCTATCTATTGATGTGGAAATTCAATTTTTCTTAATTTATTCAATGAAAAATCAAATTGAGAATTTCTTGCTACATTTTTTAAGACTCCCTCTCTGCAAGAAAGGGGTTATCAGCCACCCCTATCCTACACCTAAGGAATTCGAACTTCCCTCTTGACAAAGATTTTGTCAAAATGTCAACATCTTACTCCTCTATCAGAATGGAGTGTAGCAACATCATCTGCCTCTAGACACTATCTCATAAATGGTGATATTGGATATCTATATGCTTGGATTGATCATGAATTATAAGATTCTCATAGAGATTGATGCAACTCTAATTATCACAATTGGATCCATCATTTGACCAAATAGTCCAACAAGTATCTTTCTCATCCATATCGCCTCACATGTTTCTTGACTTGCATCCATGTATAATGCTTCTGTCTAGCTGAGCACCATAGATATTTGCTTCCTTTCGTACTAAGAAATAGCTACAAACCCAACACTAAAAATTACAATTGATGTACTCTTTCGTTCTAACGGACTTCATGCCCAAACTGCATCTGTGAAGCTGCACAACTTCACTCCCTCTGCTCGTCTATACCATAGCTCAAATTGGGTAGTGCCTATGAGGTACAGTAAAACATGCTTACTTGCCTTCCAAAATAGTTTGGTTGAACTAACCATAGCGTGTCCTAGCTCGTTGACTGCACATCACATGTCTGGACATGTGTTCATAAGATACATGAGTGGACCCACTAGATGTCGATAAATGGTAGCATCCACTTCACTTGAAGTGGCATCCTCCTTCCTCTAGTTATTCGTTAGAGGTGTTTTCATGGGTTTACAACTCTCCATGCAGAATCTCTACAGTATCTCATTTTCATACTTGCCTTGAGAGACAAATAATTACCCATCACCTTGTCATACTTCCAGCCCGGGAAAGTAGTGCATGAGACCCATGTCCTTCATTTAAAATTCCCTTGCAAGGTACGATCAAGATCTCATCACTAGTTAAAATTAAATTATCAAAATGTAAGACAATAATAAGAAATTTAGCTTCTATCCATACGTGATGAGGTTTACATCTAGTTCACTTATGGTGAAGCCCAAACTGGTGAGATAACTATTGATCTTGGTGTACCGAGCACGAGTGCTTGCTTGAGATCATACAGTGCTCACTTGAGTTTGCACACATGAGACTCTTGATCAAATGTATCAAAACCTTTTTGTTACTCTATGTACACCTCCTCCTTAATCCCCCATTCAGAAATGTTGATTTTAAACCCATCTGGTGGATATTCCACCCAATTTGTGTGACGCAACGAAGAATTGATCTAATGGATGAGTACCTTACTACAAGAAAAAATGTCTCCTCATAGTCAATTCCATCAACTTGAGAGTACCCCTTGGCCAGAAATATAGCCTTATACTTCCCTACTCTTCCGTTTGTTTCCTACTTCACCTTGAAGATCCATCTCAAGCCCACTATTGATTTATATGTTGTGCTTGGGATCTTTTCCCAAACACGGTTCTTTGCAATGGATTCATATTCCTCCACCATTGCATCAACCCATATAGGTTTCTCTATTTCTTCCTCAAAATAGGATGGCTCAATCTCTATAAGCTCAGTCATAAGAGCCATGTCACCGGTGTACCTCTCAGGTGGCCTCCTTTACTTACGGAAATTTGAAGGATATCCCACATTCTCACTCGCAACCTGAACAAGTCTATCAACATCCTTAGTTCTTTTTCTACCTTCTTTGGAGGTTTTTCTTTAGTGAATGTCTCCACTCTCTGCTCCATAATTTATGGTTTCTCTACAACTTCTTGAGGTTCCTCTTTTTGAGCTAAAATCTCATCTTTTGGTGGCATCTAAACATCCCTCTCAAGAGAGCACCACATAGATTTGTCCTAATCAAAATTTACATCCCTTCACATAACTATCATTATGAGTGATGGCAAGTACACATGTTAGTTGTGGGGAGTTTTTGTGTAACCCACAAATACCCCGAATTTTGTTGTTGACTAAAGCTTCTTCCTTGATTCTTTGGAGACATGGTAGTAAACAGAGGCTCCAAAAATCTTGAAGTGCGAAACATCCAGCTTTCTTTCCGAGAAAGCCACCTTTGGTGTAATATCATGCCAAGAATCCGATGAGAACTTCAGTTTTGCAAACAAACTGTTGTATTGCATTCCTCAACCCACAAATGCAGAGGTAGGCCTTGGTCATGCAACATCACCCTTGTTTCTCCCTAAATGCTATGGATATTTCTCTCAACCACCCCAATCTGATGTGGGTTGTGGGATGTTGTCAACTATCATCGAGTGCCTTCTTTCGCACATAAATTTTTAAATTCATTCAATACATACTCACCTCCATTATTGCTCTAGAGAGCCTTCACCTTCTTGTTGGTTTCTTTCTCAAACAGTGCCTTGAATTCTATGAACTTGGAGAATGTCCCATCTTTCTTCCGCATGAAGAGATCCAACACTTATGTGAGAAGTCATCAATAAAAAGGAAAAAATATTTGTGTCGGGTAGTGGAGGGTATAAAGAAAGGTCGACAGAAATCAAAGTGCATCCTTTGTTGGACTGCATGGGCTTTTTTGTCGTGATCATGAAATTCGGATTTTATGTACTTCCCCAAGGTACATCCTGCTGCTCAAGTGATCCTTTAGGGAGGCTAGTGGCTAATTTTTGTATACTGTTTGAGGTGCCATGATGCAAATGACCAAGTCTTATGTGCTAAAGTTCACCTACATCATGGCCCTGCACTTTCTCTTCCTTATGTTTTAATGCAACACAATCTTCCACATCTAACTTATATAGATTCTTCACACAAACCTCGATATTCTTCACCTGTCTCATGGCTATGTGTCTCGGGAATGTTTTTCCTTTGTTGAAGATCATGTCATAACCAAGGTCTTCCAAAACTGTAATAGAGATAAGATTTTTCTTTAGGCCTACAACAAACATGACATCCTTGAGCATGAGAGGGGAGCTTGACTCCCTCTTAAAGTTGACTGTAACAATACTGGTCATGTTGTACCTTCTGTCATCCCCTAGCTTGATGTACATATGGAGATATTTCTCCTCCAAGTCACTGAAAAGTCTCTACACCCTGTCATGTGGAACAATGCACCTAAGTCCTGGTACCACACGCTCCCCATCACTATGTTGGACATGCATGCGATAAGTTTAAAGTCAAGGTTGAACTATGAATCCAAGGCTTCACCTACTGCTCCTCCTAAGGTCTTCTCACTTGCCTCTTTCTGTGGGCACTTCGTGGCATAGTGCTCGTATTCGTGACAATGGAAGGATTTAATTTTTGAAAAATCTTTCTTATTTCTCCCTTGGTCTGATTTTGGTTTGGTTTGATATTTCTTCCCATTTTCCCTTATTTCCCTTTCCAACCAATGCAAATTTTTCTTCATCCTTGCCCTTGGATGAGGTCCCATCTCTAGTATTCTGCCTTATTTCCTCTTGTACGAAATCGTACCATAAGTGTTCCCACTTCGGTAGTTTCTCCCTCCCGTTCACTTAATCTTGATAGGTATGCCAACTCTTGGGAAGGTCCATAAGGGATATTCTTACCAAGTCATCCTTTGAAAGAGTAACACCAACTCCTGCAAGCTCATCATGAACTTGTGTGAACCTCCTCAGATATTGCAGGGTAATGTCATTCTTCTACATCTTGATATTTCAAAGTTTATCCTTGAGCACCAACTTTTTGTGGTCACTACTATTCTAGAACGGATTTGTGAGTGCCTACCACATCCGATAAGGATTTTCCTTCCCATGGAGATTGCTGACAATGTGGTCTCGTACTCCCTCCAATATTATTATCCACACCTTAGCTATAACTTTCTTCCACTGAGAAAGGTTTTGGGCATCATATTCTGTTTTTTTTGTAACATCTCCCTTGATGTATTCTAGAAATCCATTGTCATCGAATACCTCCTCCATGCGATCCTTGCAGTCAATGAAATTAGAGTTGCCTTCCAAGGAATACTCTAGCCTCAACCCGTTTAAGGTCATATTTCCAGTTCTTAAGAGATCTTACTACACTAAACTGCAAAGTTGAACCTCCTGAGAAAAAAATTCGAAATTCATGCTCTAATGTGAATCCGGCTACGATACGATGTAGAGATTATGATGTATATTTGCAACTCATCATGAAGTTTTTTTCAAAATCATAAGACATAGACCTACTCTATTGCTCTACGAAAGTTAATTCACAATTTAGAACAAAAAATTCAGGCATGCAATAAGAAATAAAATACATGCACACAATATTTTTCGTGGGTAAAACAATCTTCTAATAACTCCAATGCCTTCTTGCATCAATCTTATGAATATATATGTATTACAATTGATTTACTCAACTGTGGACAACCCGTAAGTGAATAACCTATCCCTCTGCTCACCAAGAAGCTCAAACCCAAACTTTGTCAATTTCTACCTCTGCTTGAGCCCCTATTTCCTTATGCAATTCCTTGAGCAATTAGGCCCCTATTATTTAAGTTTTTTCCAAAATGGATTGCACAATTCCTAAGGTTGATCATGTGACTGCATGCAACACATGTATGCTCAAGACTAGTCTACAGCTAATATTACACTGCCTTGGAATCTCCACCATAGCTAGGGAACTCGAATTGTTTGCATGCACTAGCAATTTTGGGATGATTCATCACTTAACTAGATGATCCTTGCATTTGACTGAAGTCTCAGTGCACAACTAGCCTTCCACTAGTTCCTCCAACAGTTAGACCTAGTTTAACTGAAAACAACTTGAGATAACTGACTTTGACTGCTACAAATTAGAAATCACACATGCTTAACTAAACTCTAACTCCTCCAACTTGAATTGATTGAGTAAAATGGGTGACACAAACCATGTCATACAAGCTAATTGCATCCAAGTTGTCTGCTGATGTGGAAATTCAAATTTTCTCAATTTAATCAAGGCAAAATCAAATTGAGAATTTCTTGCCACATTTTTCAACAATCCTTCAAGTGAATCTAATCCATGTTGCCAATCTAGCACAACAATTTGATAATAACAACAACCAATGTATATAAGTAGCATTCAAAATAAATAAAACAGTAAAGAAACACATATTAAAAACAATCGATGGAGACCCCGAAAAGTACTCCAACTATGTTACCACCCATTAATGTTCTTCGAAAGTGCCCCCATTTCTCCTCTCATGATGCATACCTATGTTTTCAGCCTCCATCACACTAAATCCCATTAGTTGTTGTCAACCTCCATCACTCTACTTCCTAAAGAAACCATCAATACTGTAAAGATGAACCCCTAATCCTTTACCTTTTTTACTAGTGCATCATATTGAAAATTTTAAGACAAAAGATTTATTTTGTCTTAAAATTTCCCTCCATGTAGTAGTCTAGAATGAAACAACATACTTTAGGAAATTGGTTCACTAAATGATTGCCTAAGGTAAAAGAAGGTTTTAATATGTAAAAACCTATCCTATATGGTGCATTTTGATCAACCTAGTAATACATGAATAGGTGATAATTTTTTGGGTGATAACGGATTGTTGCCCAACGTAAGAGTTTGAGGAGCACAACGTATGACAAAAATATGTTGTAGCTTCACTTTCACAAAACACGAAGTGGAGTCATAGGGAGAGAGAGATATCACTCAAGTAATAGGAAGGAGTGAAGTTGGAGGGGGTGAAACCTACCTGTGAGATAAAAGTTTCCTTTATTGATGAGAACAAGATCTCAATTAGGTGGGGGATATATACCCATACCTACGAGATAACCAAGTACAAATGATAATGGTGTGCCTAACAATCTAGGTTTGAGGTACATAGTACATGATACATGATATGCTGTCATCAATGGGGCAAAAGAAGATACAATGAGATAATGATCCCCATATACATAATTTCCTCGAATACATTGGCCAGGATTGATACAATTAAGTATGTTGATTTGAGGACATGAGACATAATTCCTCCACGTTGGTGTGGTGAAGGGGCGGGGAAGGAGATCACAAACAAAGAAGCCCTGATGAATATGAGAGGTATTTAAATATCTCAATGAACCATTTTAAATAGAGGTTCATGTTGTGAGTTATGAAATCGGCAGAAACAAAGCCATTCAAATAAAAATAACTTCTTCTGAGTCTAGATCATAATTTTCTGACATCTAGGTATGTGAGGGGCTACCTGAAGGGACATCCCCTCATGAGGTCTAGAACATCTCACACACACCTCAAAAAATCTATGAAAATCTGGTAGATCACTAAACCACCAAGTGTATATTTCTTGATCATGTGATAATGAGTTGAATTTGAGCATGCGAGAAAAAACCAAGTAAAAAGGAAATAATGATTCACTTTGATTGATTAGAGGCACCAAGAAAGGATGAAAGATGAAACCAAGGTACACCATCCTCTAGACTACTCTCCTGGAATAAATGTGTTGATGTTAACAAAAGTAGGCCCGCCAGAGTTTAGGCAATTATGAATCCTCAACAAAGGCACAAGGATCATAGCATTATGGCTAATAACGACTAACACCGGGGATGATAATTGGAAGATATGGGGACTCATGGAGTTATAATTTACCTTGTTAGAGCATAACATGCAAGGTTGACCTTGTAGTGACTGACACAATTCCATAAGGGATGGTCAATTACTGAGACGAAGGATTTTCAAAGGCACATGAGGATAGATGGAGGTCAAATATAAGAGAAATGGGATGAATGGGACACATAGATGGATAATATATTGTAACAGGACTGAATGGGACTTTGAACAGACTCCATAGATGTGGAGGTGACTCATCTCTAATGCTTTGAAGAAAGGTGACTATATGATGCTTCCACATGGGAAAGGCCCAGAGCGCGCCATAATAGAATGAGTAAATAGTGATTACTTGTGACAAAAATCGACTCATAATTCTAAAAGTTCAAAGGAAAAGTGGTGCGAGAGTACATGTGACTCATATTAAGAGATTTGATTTAATGTGCCAAAGTGAGAGCTCATGGAAAAAATGGCTTTGTGGCAAAGTTTCAAATTACATGAAACATGGAGACCCATTGTAGAGATCGGTGAGAGAATTCCAACAGTGCTGACGGTTTGTCAAACCGAGCTACCATTTACTCCTAATGGCAAAAACAACTTGAGTTTTTCCTATAAAAGGGCTTCTTTCCCCCAATTCCAATTCATTTGTACATTGATTTGTTGGAGAATTTAGAGAAGAGTAAGAGGTACTAAATCTTGGTGAGCTCGTGGCAGAGTCGTTGCATTTCAAATCTATTACTTAGTGGGTGACCTTACCTGTCTAGAAATGGCCTTAGTGCCTCTTGGAAGGATGGTTTCTCATGAAGAATTAAGGAAAGAAGGTTGTGCATTTAATTTATAAAAAAGAGACATTATGTATGGAAAATATACAAGTGAAAAGATGTTTATTTTTAGAATAGACGATATCGCCTATCTCTCTCTCATCCCAATCCCAAAATCAATAAGGAATATCATTTAAATTTAATGCCTCGAGCTACATTTTTAAGACATAGTTAGGATTCTTAAGAAAATTACCCAAAAGGTAACACAATTCTTGTTATTGTTAGACCTATGCATTAGGGATTTCTCTAACATCCACTTTAACAAGCATCTTTCCATGTGCTAAATATTCTCAATAAAAATAACATAATTTGTGGTGTTGATGAGTAACTTCTATTAAGTTTTTGCTTTTATGGATCTTGGGGAATTCCTAAACATAAAATTCTTAGACTAAATAAGAAGCGATCGATTTGTAATAATGTTTTTTTTTGTGGATATGGTTAAAGTGGACGGAATCTACCCATGGTATTTACCATGATAGTTGCCCATGGCATTGGTCCATGGTATTTTCCTTCGTTTTTCGAGTGAAAACAATAAAATAAATTCTCTAGAGATTCAATGAAGCATATAAAAGGGGATAGGAGCCTAACAATGTAATCATCAAGAGTTATTTATCTATTTTTCTTTTCTTGAGAGCTTGTCAAGGTAAGTTCTAGTTGATCACAAGCACAAAAACCCCATGGGAGTAATTTCTTTAGTGGATCCATCAAGGATCTAAGATTGTGCTTCATCATCTTTAATTTATCTATTCATGGGAAGCCATACATGCCAAGGCACGAGCTTTAGTAGTGCTTTTGTCGGCATGTAATTTTGTTTATATTTATTTACATAAATAAGAGGTTGCATTCTCAGATCTTTATTGTTCTCGGTGTTTTTACTGCAAGAATTTTATTAGAACACGTACAATGTACCAGAACTGATTAAAATTTTGATGATTGGGAAATTACAGTGCTATTAGAGCTGTGCATCCCACCAGCCTGAGGGTTTTTATTGGAAAATTATAAATTATTTGCAGGGTTATTTGGAGGTTTCATGTAGGGAACTTTGGTGGAATTTATGCTCACCGTAGCCAACATTTCCATCTTCGATGGTATTTCGTATCATCCTAGTTGGTTCTAATTTTAGGTTGATTGGAAGGAGAATTTTCTACATTATTTTGAGAGTTATTATTTTATTGCAAACAAAAGAGAAAACATTACTTTGCCAAATTTTTAGATTGGACTTGGGTCTACTTTACCATATTTATCAATTCAAGTTTACGGGGTCGAGATCATACCCCTATCATATTTGAGGGTCTCTTTTCAATTGTATTGCAAGGCTATGAGATTTGTTGTAGGAAGTACTACCATCTTGACTATAATTTGATTACAGGTCTATAGAAATCCAACGGAAGAGTTCATCTCCTTCTAGTGGGTCAAACACCAAGGGTTCAAAGGCTAAATTTTGAGCACAAGTATCATATCGGATTATATCCATTTCATTTCAAGATCAATGGTATGAATATATTTTTGTAATCTATATTGGAAAGAGGCTAAATCATTTAAATCTAAGGAGCAAACCGTGCCTTTCGATGCCATTTTTAAATTTCTCATAGATCTAAAGTGTCTCCATGAAATAATTGTGGATTGATTTCATTGGAGGTAAAAGAGGTCAAATTGCAAAGGTTGGAAGGTCAAGTTTCTAAACTTGATCCCAAGGAAGAATATAAATTGTTTAATCAAGCTCATCCTAGGATTAAGGTTGAACCCATAGCCAAATTTGGAGATTGATCACTTGGAGGCCACATTTCTTTTCAAAGACTGACGGTTTCAAGGGTCCTTGCTCCATGCATTTTCCATAATTCTTTCTCTAGTAGTGTTTTCTTCTCAAAGATGTACGAAAAGAACCCACTTAAGGCTGTGGATGATAAACAATATCAATAATATAAATGGCTGCTAAAAATTGTAGATCTGCAACAAATGATAGAAACAAAACCTGCAAAAGTCCTTATCTATGCCACAATCATAGTTAAACAACAAAAAGAAAGAATAATAACTCAAATAATCCAATGGAAACTATACATACAAAGAATAGATTTTATTATAACATCTGTGAAGGGAACAAATAAATGTTACCTGTCCCCCTCTATGGGATGGGTTCTTGGCTATCCTCAAATGTCTTCATCTTCTTTAGAGTCTCTCTCCTCTATAATGTGAAAACCCAACAAATAAAATGTTTGAGCTTAATGGGAACTCAAATGGCAGAGAAATGGAGTGCATCAGTGAAAATAATAAGAGTTACAGTAGTGAGTGCAACAATGAAAATAGTCAAAAGTGAATAATGAATGGAAATCCATTCTATTTATAACAAAATATTGAGTTATCCTCGAATAATGAGCAATAATAAAATATTATTAACCCCATTCTTGGAATAACCACTTGGAATATTTTATTATATTTGGTTAGGAGCGAAAAAATATTTAAACTTTTATTTAGAAATAATAAATAAATAAATGATTTATTTATTATCTCAACATATTGGTTAAGGAATAATAAAGAAATAATGATTTATTTAATTATTCCCAAGGGATTTTTCATATTTGACAAGGAATAGTAATTAACTATTGCTAGAGAAAAATAAGATAATTAATAATTTATCTCTTGATTTTTCATAATTGGGTCAAATATGACAAGGAATAATAATTGAACAATGGTTTAATTAATTATTCCTAGAAGAAAATCAAATAAATGCTGATTTATTTAATTATTCTGCATGAGTTTAATTATAAATTACTTAACAAAGGTGGTTTATTAAGTAATTTTTCACAGTGAAAGAAATTTTACTATTGTAAATTTTGCTTTACATGGTGTAGTTTGATCCACCTAGTAAATTAGTCTAGATGATCAATATTTTGGTGATAATAGATTTCCCCCGAAAGTACGAGTGTTAGGAGGAAAACATATGCCGAACTGTGTTGTAAAGACACAATCACTACACAACAAAGTGGAGTGAGAGAGAGAGAGAGAGAGACCAATACAACTAAAGGAGGTGGATAGGGACAGATGGGGCAAGACCAATGCAAGTCACCTTTTATGTTGTGGTACCAGACGTCAATGAGGCGGGGGAGGCATACATATACCCGCCGAGATAACTTAGTACAAAAATAATGGTGTGTTGAGAAACATCAAACTAAGCAATGAAGTACATGTTGAATGGTACATGACATGTTGGCATAATTGAGTCAAAAAATAATACAAAATGTCCCATATATATAATGCACCTGAAAAAATATGAGCCAGTATTGAATATAATATGAAATGATTACATGAGATATAATGGCCTGTTGAAGAAGGAAGGGATCTGCAAAACTAAATGGATCATCTAAAGGAGATGTGCATGCTATGAACATTGTCATTGGTAGGAACCGAACCCATTATATTTGTGGAACTACATCTAAGGCTGTAGCATAATAGGAATGCATTCGAGCATGTGGGGGGCTACCTAAAGGGCCACCCCCTCATGAGGTCTCAAACATCTCATGCACACCTAGGAACCACTGGTACAATCTGCTGCATCATTGGACCATCGAGTGTATGGATCACGAACATGAAACAACCAAGTCAAAGGGCAATAATGAGTCCCTCTACTCAATCCAAAGTATCGAACAAGAATGGAAGCTGGAACCAAGAGACACCGCCCTGTAGGTTGTTCTTATGGAATAAATGAGTTGATGTTGACAGAATAGGGCCCAGGATAGGTGAGGTAATGAGGATCCTCAACTAAGGTATGAGGGAAAATAGTAATGTGACTGATGGACTGATACCAGGTATAATGGAAAATGAGGGATTGAGGGACCAATAGACGACTTCCCTTGTCAAAGCATAAAGTGCATGGTTGACTTGGCAGTGACTGATTCAACTCTGGATGGGATGTGGACAGTATAACTAGAGGATGAACGATATCAAAATATGGATGGAATATTGTGATATGATATAATGGGATATGAAATAGAATCCATGGATGCTCTGAACAAGGGTGACTCGATGACGCTGCCACATAGAATAGGCCCGGTGGGGACCATGAAAAAAATGAGTAAATGATGGTTACACATGATGGAAATTGACATGTGAGATGACAAGTTCCAAGGGAAGGTGGTCCCCAAATTACAAGCGTCGCATATGAAGAAATCCAATTTTGAGAGGCGACGAAGTGACCCTTCTTGGAAAATTGGCTTCCTAGTGATGTTTCAAATCATCCAAAACTGAGAAAGACTCATTATAGTACTTGATGAGAGATTTCCAATGATGTTGATGGTTTGTCAAGCTGAGCTACCATTTGGTCAAAGCGGCTGACCGAAAAATTGTGGATTTTTCTATGAAAGGACATTTTCCCTCCAATTGGAATTCATTTTTTAAGTGAGTTGTGGTAAATTTGGAGAGTAGGAAAAGGACCTAAATCTTCTAGAAATCATAGCGAACAAACCAACCATTAGAATAAGGATTTACAACTTTAAGGTAGGTGGCCTTATTCATCTCTTCAATTTCAGTTATTTATTTCATGATTTTTGGCTCGTGGCAGCTCCCTGGGAGACCCTTGCTCCTCTTTATTGTCTAATCACACTTTTTGTGCCTAGAAGTGCAATTTGGATCATAGGAAAAAAGTGAAAAAATATGAGCTCACACTTTATGGGCATAAAACTGTGATTTGGGGCTGAAAAGAGGGGTGGTTTGCTCACTTGGTGGGGGTTGTAGGTTGATTAGTGTAGACCAGTGTTTTCTTCTCTCAAGTGACAAGACATGTGGTGTTTTGCAGGAATGGCAGAGCTAAAAATCAACTGGTGTGAGTGAGAATTTGATACCCTCTGATCTGAGATTTAGATGGATCAGGGGGTTCGAGGGGCATTAGCTCGCTATGGGGTTTTCAAGTTGGTAGAGAACCCATTGATGAGGGCAGGTGAGCCCTTGCTATTGAGAATTGTGAGCTATTGGGATCCAGACCATGACGCATTTGTCGTGCAGGGGCACAATATTGAGCTCACATTACAGGATATTTATTTCTTCACCGGACTCCCTCCCCTTAGAGTGGTGGGGGATATCCATTTGGTGTTTCTTTGTGGGATGAACATTACAGAGTTTGTGGAGCGGCATTTTCCACAGGATGTGCATGTGAAGGGCATGACTATCCTGATTGGTGATTTAGATCGGCTAGAGACATAGGTTGTTTCTATAGTTGTGTTATGGGTCTTGGGCAACCATGCATTCCACCACATCACTGGTGGCAGATGATGCTGGTTGAGAGTGTTTTGGCAAGGACCTACTGTGGGTGGGCCAAGATGATGCTGTCATCGGTGAAACGATAGTTAAGTCTATGTAGGTGAGCCATGACTATGCTTTTGGTAAAGTACTGTGCGCATTCTTCTTTGAGAAGATACCCACCATCCTTCCTCATGTATAGATCCGATATGGGGGCCCACAAGAGCCCAGGATCCATTGCTGGGGGTAGCTACTGCAGAAAGGAGGACGGGGAGTCAGACGGGTGTTCCAACCCATGTTTTTTGCACATTGGGATAGATGCCCCCTCTAGATTGAAGATTATCCTTATAGCAAGATGAACTATCAAGGAGATCCTGAATTTCCACTTTCGCTCATGTAAGCATGGGGACCAAATGGTAATTGTTAAGTTTCTATTTTTATGGTGCATTTCATATTTTTGTCACATGTATATGGTACTATGTGTAAAATATGTGGTATGCAGACATAGCAGTGGTAAAATCGGCAAGAAATGTAGGACGAGCCACAGCGCCTGTGGCTGCAGATTAGGGAACATCATCATCTTCTCAGGGTCTAGAGGATAGTGTGCTACTCATTTATATACACTGTGGATGTGGGGTACTATTAACCAAAGTTTTTGATCATGGATGGCATGAACTAAACAATCGATACATATATGAGTGTAACATCCTTCCCTTACAGTGGCAAGGTACCATGCGGCACATGGCGATGGCTAGTCATGCAGTACGTGATCTACGTGCAGGTGGGCCAGAGCCTTTGGTGCGTGATCCTTCGGATAGTGACTAGATATGGGGACATGTGGGTCCCTTTGATTTTGATTTTTGTAACATGTTATGGGCATGTCGGATGTATTTAGAGCTATGGGCTCCGAACACTTATATGATACATAATATGATTATGCATTTTTATATGACGATTGTTGGACACCTAATCCTAAAGGGTTAGCGTGGAAGCCGAATGGACAAAGCAGTCCAAGAGACCTTGGGATGTGAATCCCAACGGTCACATAATGTACCATAAATATACATCATTTGTGAATAAAAAATGCAATGCATGATTTATCTTTCCATTTTGCTCTTGCTGTCCATGTCTGTTTAACATGGTATCAGAGCCATGATGTGTGGCCTGTTTTCCCTGAGCAACTGATCTGAGTTGCCTTGAATAGTGCTGGCCTAGTCTTCATTACCTGACCATTTATTTTATTAGCTGAGCACGTCAAATCTGCAACTAGGCATTGTATTCTTACCTGCAGCCTGTCAAAGTCTGCGCACTGGTATAATAGCGCTGCAGCACTGACACCTCCCTGACCTGGTCCTTCCAGCGCTGCATGATCATTCAATTGATAAAACGGAATACTGACATTTAATTGGTGGCATAATTGTGTGTCCATAACTATTTCCAGCTCCTGACGCCCAACCCTATCCGGCTCACGCCAGTTGTTATCGTCCTCCTTCATTATCTCGCTTTCGGCAATTATCCGTCGGCATTCCCTGAGAACAGCCTGATTAAGGAAAACCTCTTTCGGATTTGCATGGTGTCGCTGAATTTGCCATCTCTGGCAGCTTGAAATGAAGCAACTACGCATGGCTACAGTATTCTTCCACTCAAATGCTTAAAGTACATTCAATATTTTTGCAAATGGCTTGCAACGTTCTCTCATGTAAGTCCTACAGAAACGTTACACTTACCTTGAGCGAATCATGTCAGCGATTAATCTGTCACCTGTCACTGGACGTTTTCCCATAGTCTTGAAATAGAAAAATTGGTGCAGGTGCAGTTGATGCCCGCTCCTGTCATTCAAACTAGAAAATGTCTGCTCCATCCAATACCTCAACGTCTGCTCCTAAAAACTCACCGGAAAACTCAAGTGAAAAGCAAGGGATTCCCTTTCCAGTAAGCCGTTCGATGTCTGTCCTCCCACTTTATTTCTCACCTCCATCTTCTTCTTTGGTGGAGTAGAGAAGTTACACAGGTTCAAATATTGCACCGTCACCCTCTGAAAGTAGACGTATCGAGATCCGAGTTACAATATTTTGGCATTGAAGAAAATTTTTAGTGCTTTGAGTTTAAATTTTAATGCAGAAACCGTGTGTGTAGTGGGATTTTCCGCTCTAGTAACGCCACGGGTTATATAGTTCATGGTACGCATAATGTTGTATGTGATTATTACTTGTATCATGGCTATGAATGGAAAGTTGTTGTTTGTCTACGATGTCAAAATCTATGAAATCTAAAATGTTGCTTTTAAAGGCCTTTGTGCTTTGGATTCTGGACTGAGCTCCCTTGGATTGTTCCAAGGAGCATAAAGACGATGTTGAGATTAGTCCAAAGAAAGTGGAGGTTTCAAAGCCAATGCGTGGTTCAACTCATGACCAGGATGTGTGAACAGCGATATTTAGAGAAGATAAAGGCATCGACGGCAGCGATATTTGGAGAAGATAAAGGCAAAAAATTAGAACGTGAGTTACAGGTCAACTGAGGTACCCTCTCGATCAACCTGCTCAAACTCGACACTTTTTGATTGAATCTGGCG
This sequence comes from Pinus taeda, assembly GCA_000404065.3. Taxonomy (NCBI): domain Eukaryota; kingdom Viridiplantae; phylum Streptophyta; class Pinopsida; order Pinales; family Pinaceae; genus Pinus; species Pinus taeda. The sequence goes on from APFE030987302.1 coordinate 17,537, forward strand.
TTTGCTCCTTGCATTCTGATAGCGAAATGCTTATCCATAACTGATTATGAAGGTATCGAACAACGATCAAGATAAGAAGAATGAGGCTGAAATTATCTGCCTCTTGTCCTCCTAGTAAATTGGTATGAAAAGCCTTGATCGCCAATGGTGACAGGAGGAGATACTTCATACACAAATACATCCGATTTCATATTATCAGTCGAAACCCATAATTTTTCAATTAATCTACGGATGTAGCCGATAAACTTACCTTGAAGTTGCCAAGTTTTTCCCATGGCCATGGCGTAAGAGGCCCTGGCTTGGATGCCATTCGTTGGAAATCTGAATGGAGGGGTAGGATGCACTTTGCTGAAGATGAAAAAGTATAAACAAACGTCTAGCGATCAAGAAGCTTATATGTTATTTTTGGAGTTCAATTTTTAGCAATCAATGTATCCCTGATCAAGTAATATGTTTATGGGAGTCTGTTTCCCTCTATCCTCCTTAATATTCTCTGTGCATGCTGTTAACAAGTTAGTTAATGGAGGTCGAACTACCCTATGAAATGCCTATTCGAGCTGCCTCTTAAATCTGGGTTATTTGCTGAAGTTCGGGTCTCTGATATACACATATTGCTTGCTCCAAAAGCTTGTTGCTGATACTATAAAAGGAGGACTATAAACTCAGATGTTTATAATGCCAGAAAGTGCCCAGGTTTCTCATATCTCTGTTATTTTAGTTTTGTATCAGTTCCTAAATCTGAAGCTATTGTTATGTTCCTACTTCTGATGTGGACTATGTATTCTCTAAGCATTGCGTTGCTGGTCTGTTGTACTTCATGAGCATATACATGATTTCATGTTTGTTCATCCACACACATTCGAGGGAAATTGCCTACAACACTTTGTTTGCCTGATAGCGTGAGCCATCATATGTTTTTAAAGAATACACCTACAACAGGCCATGTACCCACTTGTTATGAAAACTGAAACTCAATAAAGCAGTGTAATTCTTGTTTGAATATTGTGAAAATATTCCCAGTGGGTGAAATGTCTTAAGATGAAGATTTGATCAGAATTATGAAGAATTTGAAGCAATTTTGAAGACATTTTTTGGCAGTCATTCTAGGAGCAGTTTCTTGTAGAGATTTTGGAGCAGTTTCTTGTAGATATTTTGCATGATTTCCATAGTATTCAGATGCTCTGAAGTTTGAAGTTGAGGACAACACTCATCTTCACATTTATATATTTTTTGCATTGGTCCTGCTCCATCAACCACTTTCGCGACATTGTTGCCACTTGACAAGCCCTTACAAGATTTTGTAGGAAGAGTACAATATTATTTTTCTGTTGCTATTGCCTCAGTTGTGTTTTTGAAGAAAAATGACCAGACTTGAAGATGCATTAAAGCTATTGAAAATCCTAATTCATTCCACTGTTGATGAGAAGGTCAAAGTTAACAAAGAAACTCTCTTTGACATCCAAACCT
>APFE030987304.1:0-12565 GCA_000404065.3 Pinus taeda
AAAAAAAAAAATCAGCCAAATCGGAGTCAGAATGAGGGAGATAGCGCTGATTTAAAAATTAGTTGTGTTGTAGAAAGTTTGTGGGGCGGCGAGTTTTCAGATCAGATATGTATGTTCTGGTGCAAAATTTCTAGAATATAATTGCATACCTTGGTTCTTTTTGAAAAAATACCCAATTTCAAAAAAAAATAATGGTTGAATCAGAGTCCGAATGAGGGAGATATCGCTAATTTAAAATTAGCTCTTTTTTCAGAAATTTTTGTGACAGCGGGACAGTTGCAGTGCAAATCTAAAATTTCGGTGCCTAGATCAGGATTTCTATCACATGAGAAGATGCAAATGGTCATTCCATTTCTGAAAATAGGTTATAATAAATATTCTAAGCAATATTGACTGAACTGTGGCCACTTTAAATTTTCACCAAGTAAGTGGTTTTTTTTCGTGTCATCTAACAAGATGTTTTTTACAGGAAAAGATGATAGCCCTACCATTGAAGAATTCATATAGAGTCAAAAGTTCACATATGGGAAAAATTGGAAAGCTTTATTATGGCTTGGTTTGCAAGATGAGGCTGCCAAATGGTGGAACTCACTTGACAACATGCAGTTGTCCAAACTTTCAAATGAAGAATTTGAAAAACTCCTTTTGGGCAAATGGTCTCATGCTAGAAAGCATGGGAATGAGACATGTAAGGGGTTGCTTTCTAGTGGTATCTCCTTGTTACAAATTCATGGATGTATTCAAAAGGAGGAGATCATTGTGTCTATAAATCCTACTTGCAAGAAAAATCTTATAAATGTTAATTTGGATAAAAAATTGCAAGTTCCAGCAAAACACATTGAAAACACACAGGTTGATAATAAGGATGTTCAAGTTTATAAAGATTTGAAGATTTGTATGGATAGGTATGTATTGCATTATGATTTTTATGCTTCATATATGGATAGTGTGGATGTTGTTTTGGGATACCCTTGGATGGAATCTGTTGGTACTATCAATATTAATGTACAGAAGAAATTCCTGAAGCTTTGGTATGTTCTATGCTAGAGAAATTTATTTAAATTTTCACAGTTAGCAATCACATCAGCATTAAGATAAACTGCAGATAGAACATAAATATAAATCACAGAAGATAAGCCAAGACAAGAGGGCAAGGGATGTGGTTCTAGCGAGGGACAAACCCCATAATGTGTGGAAACCCTTGATCAATTCTTCTTTTATGTTCTTCAAAGTTCAACAGAGCAAGTGAGAGAGATAGTACATTTACAACAGAAGTCAACACTTTGACTTATTTAGATTAGAGCATAGATCATCTCCTATAACGATGAGATTAGTTGAAGACATTCTGCTTCAACTGATCTTCCAAGGTGATGGCTTCACCTATCATAGTGTTGCATCTCGTCACCTTACCATTTAGCACCATCATGTTGCATCATGCATCATCATGTTGTCGATGATCACTATGCTGCCTATGATCTTCATACATCATGCTGCCCATGCATCATGTTTCCCATGATCTCATCTATCATGATACCCATGATCTCATCCATCATCATGCTGCCCATGCTCATATCATCATTCGTTATAATGAAGCCCCATTTATCATCATACTTACCTTGCTAATGTGCCCATCATGCATCTGTCCTTATGTTGCTTCATCATGCTGCAACATAGTCCTTTTGTTGTTTCACTATACAACCATATGCATATCAGCCTTAGTTGTTTGTTATGGCTTGCAGCCTAGCAAAGCAGCTAGGCTATAGTTGCAGTCCCATTATGTGCTACATATAGGGTTTGCTATGATGTTTCCATGAACAACGTACCTTTCATACAAAACGTATCACTGTCTCATTGACCAGCGTATATATGAATTCATACACAGCGTATCACTATCTCATTGACCAACGTATATATGAAAAACCTATCTATGTCCCATTGACTTGTGTATGTATGTTTCATTGAACAGTGTATCTATGTCTCCATGAACTGTGTATGGGTGCTTCATTGAACGGTGTATCTATTGCTTATTAACCAGTATATATGTCTTCATACACAATGTATCACTATGGTAGGGTTCCTTCCATCTGCGGCTTCACCATATTACTGTAGCTACCCTTCATATTACTGCAGCTACCCTTTGTGACCTGTTTGGACAGGGTATTAGTATCTATGTTTAGGGCTGCATAGGGGTGTAGTTCATCATTGCGTTTAGAGTATGGTAAGATATCCCTTAACTATGGCTGTGGATAGACCCCTTCTTCTTGCTGCGTGTTGCTTCAGTGTTTTAGATCTAGGGCATCATTTGTACATAGGCCATCCTGTCTTCTATGTGATTTTCCTTCTCCAAAAACCCAAGACGCGGAGAGGAGATCACACATGAAGAGAATGAGTATATCAAATGATTTCAAGTCCTCTATGTTTATACTAAAATGTGGATGATGAATAGACATGTCTATTGGGCTTCTGAGCCTACTAAAGTTGCTAGTCAGCTTGATAATAATTCCATAATCAAAATAAATTTATATCTCCATAAATACTTATCGGAACTGGATGATCCTTAGATCAATCCTACACCTCTCAATGAGAGGGATCCAATAAAAATATCAACTGCCATAAATAAGTTGACCCACATGGAGTTTAGCCCTAATGGCCAATTTTAACACTCGCTCTCAACTAGGGAGAACTCCATCCACTGATCCATATGTCCGGCTGTACTATCTCGGCCATCAGTGCCCTGCACTACTCTGCCCAGCTCTACTGGCTCTGCTCTACTCTTACTCAACTCTACTCAGCTCTGCTATCTTTGCTGGCTCTGGTCTGCTTTACTTAGCTCTGTTGGCTCTGCTCTGTTGGCTCTGTTCTGCTCTTCTCAGCTCTGCTAGCTCTGCTCTGCTTTTCTCAGCTCTGCTGACTCTGCTAGCTCTGCTCTATTCTGCTCTGCTCTACTGGCTCTGCTCTACTCTACTCAGCTCTGTTGGCTCTACTCTACTTAGCCTAGCTCTATTGAACTATGAAGAAGAAGAATTGATCGAGAATGTCTCATACCATTCTCCACTGACCCGAAGTCAGTCTTAGAGTGCATACCACTAGTCCTAGACTAGTCTCAACCGACCCAAAGTTAGTGTCATAGTGGGTACCACTCCTACCACTAGTCCTAGACTAGTCCTCTATTGACTCGAAGTCAATCTCAGAGTATGTACCACTAGTCCCAGACCAGTCTCAACTGACCCAAAGTCAGCGTCATAGTGGGTACCACTCCTACCACTAGTCCCAAATCAGTCCTCTACTGACCCAAAGTCAATCTCAGAGTATGTATCACTGGTCTTAGACTAGTCTCAACCAACTTGAAGTTAGCATCATAGTAGGTACAACTCCTACAACTGGTCCCAGATCAGTATCATTGATCCTAGATCAATGAAGGTCATCCTAGCATAGGGAGTACAGTAGATACAACGATGCATCCATCGGTACTACTATGGTCCCTATCCTCATTTCCCTACTCAGTGATTAGATGAGAGGTACTTCCCATGAGTCCCAAACTACATGGGTAGGATGCCTCGACAAGAGAACTTAATCCATCCTATCCACGCAGGAGAATTAATCATCCTGCTACACAATTGCCATGGAGAACACATCATCCAGGCCTCACAGGAGAGCTAATCATCCTACTACATAATCGTCATGGAGAACACATCATCTAGACCTCACACGAGAACTAACCATCCTGCTACATAGTTGCCATGGAGAACACATCATCTAGACCTCACAAGAGAACTAATCATATTGCTACACAATCGTCATGGAGAACACATCATCAAGACCTCACAGGAGAAATAAGCGTCCTGCTACACAATCGTCATGGAGAACACATCATCCAGACCTCACAGGAGAACTAATTATCCTACTACACAGGAGAGCGAATCATCCTGTCCCACAAGAGAGCGAATCATCTTGTTCCACAAGAGAGCAAACCATCTTGTTCACAAGAGAGCAAATCATCCTATCCATAGGAGAGGGAATCATCCTATCCCACAAGAGAGAGAATCATCTTGTTCACAATGCGCACCACCAAGGGAGGGTGAGTCACCCTGTGGTCATATGTTTCTCCAGTAAGAACTGCAAGCCCCCAGAGCTCCTAGAGCTCAATGTATGCAACATGTAGGATCCTTTTAGAAGGGTCTCTCAACGACTCCAAGTTGTTCGGGAAAATCACAAATTTGATCTTTCCATGGGGCTCTGACAAAGTGTAGAGACCTGTACATCATCTTCAGTGCAATGGAGCCTCCTTTCTCATAGACTTACCATATCCCAGATAAGGCAGTATCTGATGTCTACCTGCTGGAGAAATAATTGAATACGGGATTCCTCAATAATCGAATCCCACCTCTAGTTGTGACAGAGAATCACAGTGGTATTCATCATGTATACTCACTAAATAGTTTTCATAACCAGACTACCCCTTAGGTAGTCATGCTAGCAGCAATATACTCTACCTCGGTGGTGCTCAAAGCCACTGAATTCTGCTTCTTGCTCACCCAGGATATTGAAGCAGATCCCAAGGAGAAATAGCACTGAGAAGTGCTCTACTGATCCTCCACACTGCTTGCCCACTCAGCATTTGGAATAATTTCAGCAGTGTATCTCAATCCATGAGATATTGTGCGCTGAATATATCTCAAAAGATTCTAAGCACCAATCTAGAGAAGCTCAACCAAATATGAGCTCATCATACTAGCTGCAAAACATATGTTCGAATGGAGGTTCACCAAGAACATCAATGCGAATGAGTTTATGAAACTAAGAGGAATTTCCCATATCAGGTCCAACATCACTACCATGTAACTTCTGAAAGTTAAGATCCTTGAGGTAGTCATAGGCTTGCAGTTTATCTTTCCACATTTAGAATCCAACTCCCTCTGTCTCGTACAAATGAGAGGGTCTACACCTATTAGACATAGGTGTCGGTATGAGAGGTCTATCATCCACAAACTTCGAGTAATGGTTTGGATCGATTTCACTCCTAGTGAATCTCAACTTCATCAAACAGCTATCAATCCTCTCATACCATGCCCGAGGTGTTTTGCTTTAAGCCATAGAGGGCTTTCTTCCACCTGCATACATGAGATTCCCGACCATGAATCTCAAACTCCTCTGGTTGTTCCAAACCTGTGGACCTGCTGCATGAGGGGAATGGTCCCCATCATAAGATTTTCCTTCATTTCTGACATGTACCTTCATGCTCTTTTTTAATTTAGGCATTCCTGTCACCATCTGACTTACAAACCTCCAGTGTTGTGTCAATGGACATGCTCCCGAGTGGACTTCCAACAACTTGATACAACCCTAAACTCAAAAACATTTTTGAAAAATATATTTTCAAACATGTACCTTTCCATTAATGAGTTCCACCCTGAAATCTTTGACTTCCATTTCTGAGATGGACATCGGGTTCTTCTTGCGATCAAGTACATAAAAGTGATTATGGGGTTCTTTGCTTTCTTTGAAGAGACAACCATTCCCTTGATGACTTGCATTATCAATAATTTCTTTGATCATTGAAGATGTCCTTGGAATGATTTTTATCTTCATCAAGAGATGTGTCCCTGTCCTTTGGACACTCCTTCGCATGAGGGCGAAACTTATTGCAATCAAGGCATCTAGCTTTCCTTCCACTCTTAGATTCGAACTTCTCAATGAAGTGATCTTTATATGGGCCATCAAAAACATCAACTACACCCTTCTAATAATATTCTCTACTCCGACTGCACCCTTTGTGAACTTAGAAGAGAGATGTGAAACCCATTGATCTTTTTGGCTTGTCCCTATTGTCTTCGGTGATTGCTCTTTCACTCTTGCTTGGGCATTGTCTTCACCTCAGCTCTGATACCATGTTAATTTTAGGTATGTTCTATGCTAAAACAATTCATTTAAATTTTCATAGTTAGCAATCACATCAGCATTAAGATAAATTGTAGATAGAACATAAATATAAATTGCAGAAGACGAGTCAAGACAAGAGGACACAAGATGTGGCGATATCCAGGGACAAAACCCACAATGTGGGGAAACCCTTGATCAAATCTTCTTTTATGTTCTTCAAAGTTCAGCAGAGGAAGTGAGAGAGATAGTACAATTACAACAGAAGTCAACACTTTGACTTATTTAGATCAGAGCATAGATCATCTCCTATAACGATGAGATCAATTGAAGACATTTTGCTTCAACTGATCTTCCAAGGTGATGGATTCACCTATCATAGTGTTGGATCTTGTCCATTTGCTGCACCTTGACGTGTAGCACCATCATGTTGCATCATGTATCATCATGCTGCTCATGATCACTATGTTTCTTATGATCTTCATACATCATGCTGCCCATGCATCATGTTGCCCATGATCTCATCTATCATGCTGCCCATGCTCATATCATCATTCATTATCATGTTGCCCCATTTATCGTCATACTGCCCTTGCTAATGTGCCCATGATGCAGCTATCCTTCTGTTGCTTCATCATGCTGCAACATATTCCTTTTGTTGTTTCATTATACAACCATATGCATATCAGCCTTAGCTGCTTGCTATGGCTTGCAACCTCGCAAAGCAGCTAGGCTATAGTTGCAGTCCCATTATGTGTTGCGTATAGGGTTTGCTATGATGTTTCCATGAGAAGTGTATATTTCATACACAACGTATCACCGTCTCATTGACCAACGTATATATGAACTCATACATAGTGTATCACTGTCTCATTGACCAACATATATATGAACAATGTATCTATGTCCCATTGACCTGTGTATGTATGTTTCATTGAATAGCGTATCTATGTCTCCATGAACTGCATGTGGGTGCTTCATTAAATAATGTATCCATTGCTCATTGACCAGTATATATGTCTTCATACATAGCATATCACTGTGGTAAGGATCCTTCCAACTGCAGCTTCACCATATCACTGCAGCTACCTTTCATATTACTGCGGCTACCCTTTGTGACCTGTTTGGACAGCGTATTAGTATTTGCATTTAGGGCTGCATAGGGCTATAGTTCATCACTGAGTTTAGACTATGGTAAGATATCCCTTAACTGCGGCCGTGGATAGACCCTTCTTCTTGCTGCGTGTTGATTTTGCGTTTTAGATCTAGGGCATCATTTGCACATAGGCTAACGTGTTTGTTATGTGATTTTTCTTCTCCAAAAACCCAAGACATGGAGAGGAGATCACAAATGAAGATGATGAGTATATAAAATTATTTCAAGTCCTCTATATTTATACTAAATCATGGATGATGAATAGACATGTCTATTAGGCTTCTAAGTCTAATCATGTTTTTGGTCGGCTTGATAATAATTCCATAATCAAAATAAATGGATATCTCCATAAATACTTATCGGAATCGGATGATCTTTAGATCAATCCTACACCTCTCGATGAGAGGGATCCAATAAAAATATTAGCTGCCATAAATAAGCTAACCCACATGGAGTTTGGACCTAGTTTCCAATTTTAACAACAACCAAACACAAACATCAAACCAGGTACCAAAAAAATAGGTAAAGTCCAAGAAGGTTGAAGCAGAAAATGTACAAGTATTGATACATCATATGAGGAATACATGGTTGAAGTAATATTGGAAGATAAACAACAATAGCAGGTGCCACAACATGTATCAGATACCAATAAGGCTCCATTAGGTGGTGAATTAGATAAAGATACATTGTTGGTTAAAACTTTAGCATATCACCACCCACATCACCCTGCAAGGAAACAACCAACACGATGGCAGCAAATTAGTCACAAGGAAAACAAGAATTGCATGATAGATAGAGAGGGGTGATGATCCACTCACAACATATCAACACAAAAGAGCCACCAGGGTCAACTTTCATCTCAAGCGAGGGAGACACCAGCTATATCAAGGGTTCACCTTTCTCTTGGATGCCTAGATGTGCATGCATGGTACTTGGAATACTCTTTTGAGGAGATCTTATTATTTTTGTTCTTCGTAGGTTTCAGGGATGAAACATGTTTAAGGGGGGTGGAATGCAGTATACCTAGTGAGGATAGTATGGGGTACAGAGGGAGGTACCCAAGGGAATAATGTAATTATGGAATGGGCCATAGTAATAAATAAAGAGGTTAACCCATATCATTTAAGGGACCACAAGTAGTTAGAAATAATGTAATAAGCCCATTGTATTACATAGATGGTATTGAGGGAACCATGGTAATGACCCATGGTATTGTATGTGTGAGACCTATATAGAGGCTTGAGACTTCCCATGGAGAGAGGTGAAGGAATATTATATGAACAACCATATGAATTGTGGATTATTCTCCTTCCTTAAGGAGTGAATGTATGGTGTTGCCCTACCTTAAGGGTTTTGATATCAATAAAGAAGCATTTCTATATTCAAATCTTATTATTTCTTGGGTATATTTGTATTCTCATATATTTGCATGTCAAATCTATAATAGTCTCCAAACCCTGCGTAATTTTTTCCTTCAAGCATTTCAGTTACCCAGTCCACCTTGCATTCTGAAACTACACAGATGTGTCCTCCGAGGGCCTCATCCCACATCATTCAATGCCTATTGAAATTGTGCAATTGTGTCTCTAAGTGGCCACGAAGAAGGATGACATTTTCTCAAGGAACTGCAGAGAAAGATAAGGAGACCAAGGAACTGAGGGGTATGATAGAAGATCGAGAAGGCATGAAGACCCCATCTAATGCATAACCCTTTGGAGGGTACGTATCGAAAACAAAGCACATCTTTTGAAATACACCTCTTAGTGTAGCATGAAGTACCACTTATCATTTTCATATCATTATGTCTTCAATGAAATGCATGGTTGGAAGGCACAAGTGATGTGTTTATCCTGCCAAAGTCTATCATCGGAGCCACACTTGTCATAAGATGCCACAAAGGTTGTTTCATTAAGTGAAGTATGTTTTTACATGTTTTGAATCATCTATGTTGTATCACTAAGTGTTCAATTGTGTGATCATAGTCAAATTCTATCACTATTCACATCGGCTCCATTGATCCCACACTTAGCCAAATTTCGGAGTCCCCCTAGCAACCTAGCCTCATCCAGCTTTCTTGAACTACACACTTTGCACTACAACCTTCAATATTTTTCCCTTACCTACTAGAACTATCCAATTCGCAAAAAGCCTAGCCTCCCTTAGCATCCAAAACTATTTGGTTGTTACCTCCACTGTCCTTCCCTCAACCGGAACCCAGTATCTAAAAAAACTACACAATTTTGTCCTTCAGGCATCTCAGCTATCTAGTATGTCTTACATCCTAAAACTATGCAGATGTGTCCTCAAAGGGCCTCATCCCACAATAGTCACTACCTGTTGAAACTACACAAATTTGTCTCTTAGTAGCCACGAAGAAGGATGACATGATCTCAAGGAGATGAGGAGAAAGATAAGGAGACCAAGGAACCTAGGGTATGATAGACGATCAGGACTACATGAAGACTCTATATGATGCATAAACCTTTGTGGGGTAGGTATGAAAAACAAAGCACATATTTTGAAATACACCTCTTAATGTAGCACGAAGGACTGCTTATCATTGCCATATCATTATGTCTTCATTGACATGCATGGTTGCAAGCACTGAAAGTCATTCCATGTGTTTCCACTAAGTGTCTTGCCCTCTTTCCCTTACTGGATCAATTGTCATCTTTTGGCATGTTTCCTTGTTATGTCATGTTCATGAGCCTTTCTGGTGACCTTGAAGGTTGGTCTTTATGTATACAAGTTTTTCTAGTCATGTAAACACTTGTCGCACTCATACACAAAGTTTTAAGCAATGTATCACAAGTGTTGTCATGGTTGTCCTAAAGTCTACATGAACTTTCATGCTTCTCGCTTTTAGTTATAGATAGTCTCATAGAGTGTAATGCTTTGTCTTATTGTTCTGACATTCTATGTTGTCATTTCGTCGAAGTATGCTAAGTGTGTGATCATAATGTTAAGTTCCTCATGAGTTCACTTGCCTATCACACTTAGTCATTTTTCTGAAAATCCTTTAGACTGGACAACTTTGTTTCACCAGACCTTGAATGTGCTACATATTGGATAGTCTCAGCCCTAAGGAACATTGTTCTGCTACCTGGAACTCTGGCGTGAACAGTCACTTTCCCCCAGGCAAAATCCATTACGTAATCCCATAGCTCAACAAACTTCCTTCTGTTAGGACTCCTCAGTGTCCCAGGGCTGATAAAGGAGACTGATGAAGGTAACTTCAAACCAACCTTTAGATCTGGTAGCTAGCCCTACCAAATCAGAGAGGGCTCTCTCAAGGATCTCATAGCTAATGAAGTGACTGGAGAGGAAATCATATGTTAGGCTAGAGTTTGGTAGGAAAACAAGGGAGATGATGGGAATGAGTGTAAGTAAATCTTAGGGAGGTAGGTAGGGTGTGGGTGAGGGTAGTAGAGCAAGGAAACTTGGTATATTACCACTGCAACAAAGTAAAATCACTAAGAAAACAAAAGTGCAATGAAACTGTAGGTGAGGGATTTTCACTACATTTCTAGGGAAGTCGATGAGTAAAGGAGGTCACAGTTATTTACTTACTTTCCAAAAAGATGTTGGAACATGGAAATGATGATGAGAACCCTTGTAGATTCTTATTTAACCTCCAATGCCAAAAGCGTAGCGAGCTGCCAGAAGCGAAGTATGGGAGGAAAAAAATGTATTTTTGAGGATGAAATTCGATGCTCTAGTGGCTAGGATGTAGTTTTAATGATAGAGTGATGCTTAATAAAGGTGGAATGAACAATAAAAATTCTTGGGTGTTATTCTTATAAGGTTGAAATCAACTTTGTTTCTTAGGTCATTCAGTGAAATCACCTGAATTTTTGGAAAACTGACTGGTAGGATTGTGTGAAGCAACTTGTCACTTTATTATGCAATGTTACATCTTTATAAGGAGGAAAAAGTACCTTAGGGAACTCTTTGAACACTTTTTCCCTGAATACTACTCCCATAATGGTGACATGAGATGATGGCGTGACTTCTAAATGATAATGATGATATGGCCTAATAATGGCACCAAATGAATACCAAAAACCATGATTTGGACCTTTAGACCTTTGCATATGAATGACCATGAAATGATGACTAAGGCATAATGCCCAAGACACTCTATTGGTGACCCATCACAAGGAGTGATGACAAGACCATGGTAGTATTTATTGACATTGAGTATGGAAGGAGTAGTAATGACCTAGGACTGACCAATGATCAAATTTTATTTGAAAATTTATTTGAAATTACAACAATTTAACCTAGGACCCTATCAACCATATTGAAAGAGTACATTTGATCATTGGTGACTCATAGACACTAACAAATTCCTACCTAGAATTACATAGAAGTTGCCTCAAGCCTGACCTGAACTACATGTTTTGCAAGATAATTCATAAAGCCTCCTCCTTTCCTACTAGAACCCTAGATTGCACAGAGAACCCGCCTTGCCTTACCTCCCAAAACTATGCAAAAGTGTCCCCCAGTGTCCTCCCTCATCCAAGACTCACTGATCTCCAGAACTCTAAAGACATGTCCTCTTAAATCCCTATGATGCCCAGTACAACCTTGCCTATGAAAACTATGCAGAACTGCCTCCTAGGATCCCATATTGCAGCAACCACTGGCTGGACCAATTGCACAATCCTATCTACCAATGGCCTCTGCACAATTTTCCCCAGAAATGAATATTGTTCCAGGAGTCGTTAGCCAAGCCTGAGTTGTGATCTACGTAGTCTTAAAGACTAGTCTCCCTCCGTGTCACCTGGAACTACACAATCCACAATTACTGGGCCCTCTTTCCCAGTCTGTCACATGTTTTGGGCTCAGTCCATGGATAACAATGCATCATCTTAGACTAGGGAGTTTTGGATTTGATTTTGTCCCATCATGAGTGAATTGCAGGGACATGTACATTGTTAGATCATGCTGAGATGATGAATAAGGAGAAGGAGGAAAAAACATGCTATAAGAGTCACTTATAGTTGGATGGACAAAGAATCTTATTAGGCACAAGCAAAGGTAACACATGCATGTAACCACCTCCCAAGGCCAAGGATCATTGATGACCCTGCATCATCAAGTTATGTGGAGAAGAAGAGAAAGTGCATCCAAGAATGCTTCTATCACTCAGTAGCAACATCGGCTTAACATTTCCACCTCAACAAGCTAGTCTATGTCAGCAGTGTCATGTCAAGTCATGTCATGATTTGTCAAAGCCCACATCACTACCATGAGCCATGTATATTGTAAATTGAATTTAATGTAATGTATAAGTCCAATGGACACAGATGAATATGAAGTTATGTCAGTTGAAAAGTCATAGGAAGTTTAACGATCATGAGGGTAGTCGAAGAGTCATAATGTTCAAGCGTCACCCTTGGTTATATATACCCCCTTATTGTATGAGAATGGGAATTTTTCACCTTGGCTCCTCCCAAAAAGTATAGAGAGTTTTTAGTCAATTATTTGAGGAGCGAGGAGTGGCTCTAATGTCCCACTGGTGGGGCC
>APFE030987315.1:7586-138945 GCA_000404065.3 Pinus taeda
CATGGTCTTGTCAAAATGTTAGTTGAAGAACAATTAAAAGCAAACAAAGATACCTGGAAGAGATTTCTTGTAAGAAATCATTTTGAAGAGGCAGGAGAAACCTCTGTACCCAAAAAGAGTAGAAGACAAAGAAAAGAGGTTACCCCTGAAACCTAAGAGAAAACTGTCCAAGAATAGATTGAGGAAGAAGCTGATGTGCAATATTCTGAACAAGAAATTGAACCTGAATTTACTGTAGATATTGATCGAGAAGCCCAAGGGATCATTACAGAAACCCTTGCAGACCTTGCCAAAGAAGTTGCTCAAAAGAGAAAGGAGAGTAGTAAGAAGCAAGAGAAAAACAAAGGAAAAGCCATAATTCAGGAAACTCTCCTCACTCCTACAAACTCTAGTGATGAAGACACTCAGCCTTTAGTCCAAAGAATGGCCAAACTTCATAAAACTGCCCTTCCTAAAAAGGTGGAAAAACAAAAAGTACAAAAACAAGAACATAGCACTTCCACCGTAAGAAGGAGCAGCAAATTAAAAGGTAAAATGAAGACCACAAAAGGGCCATCCTTTATTGACTTGAGCTCACCTGGAAAGGATGCTACAAGTCCTTCACATGCTGAGTCTGTTGAGACTAGTCCTCCACATGAGGAAATTCCTTTTGAACGTGAACTTGAAGTTGAGCATGAACTTGAAGTTGAGCATGAACCTAAGTATGAGCATGAACCTGAATCTGAGCATGAACCAAGTCCAAGAAAGTCACCAAAGGTTGATCCAAACCAACAAAAAGTTTATAATTATTTGGAGACATTGGAGCAAGCAGCTGCTGGCCCAAGCAATGTTCAACCTTTGGAGCAACAAATTCACTCACTAAAACAGGAAATTTTTGAGATTGAGGTTCTAAATCGCCATATTATACAAGAGAATGAAAAATTAAAAGAAAGGGGCAATGTGGACAAGATGGTCCATGATAATACAATGCTGCATATGGGTCTGTTGCAAAAAGAGAACAAAAATCTAAGGAAGAAATGCAGGAGGCTAGACAGAGATTTGATTAACTTAAGGTTCAGATGTTTAATGAAAAGGCCAAGAATTGATATTTCCACACAAAGGAAGAAGAGGAGATTAGATGTCTTGGCAGAGGCATCACAGCAGGTTGAATAAGCAGTATTTTTTGCATGAGGACATGCAATGCCCTCGTAGTGGGGGTATGTAGAGCCTCTAACCTACACCTCATCATCTACTATTACCTACTGTTTTTCATCACCTATCTCTCTCTTTCACCTCATTTTCCATGTAAAACCACCCAGATCATTACATTAGATGTCATTAAGCATTATCAAGTGAGCTTTGCTAATGTGTGACTGTTTTGTTTAGATTTTGACATATTTACAGGCATTCTGCAGCTCTCTACCGATTCCGCAACTATCTGATGATTCCGCAGCCATCTGGAGATTCCGCAGCCTTTTTGTTGTTCTCAAGGTTCCACTTGCCATTTTGCCAAAATAGCCACATGGGTACTTAGGTATCAAGGTGCTCGAGGTTCCTATGCCATTTGTTCAATCATCCAGGTCATTTGTACCTCCGGTCAAACAGGGGTAAGATCCGGTCAACGAAGGCAGCTTAATGGTGATGCGTAAGCTGTTGGGTCATGTCAGCTCAAACGGTGGCTTGCCCGTGTTACGCAGGATGTGGGAGACATAATCCAACTCTGGATTCAATACCCATGACGACCAGGACCTCCAGCTCACCCACGCAAGCTCATGATGTGTTACTGCAGTTTTAATTATGCATAACAGTTTGTTTATTTTCAGTTTTAGCAGCACGCATAGGCTATCCTTCAGATGCCTATAAATACTTGCGTCTGCGTACGCTTATGTTAACTTTCACTTGCTGTATTTTCATGAACTTGTTCTAATTTTCGAGCATTCCCAAGACTTTGTTTTTATAGTGCTGTTCTAGCACTCTTAACTGTGAATTTCTGCACATGGAGTAATAGAAGCAGTGTTGTTTTGGAGCTTTCAACACTTTGAGTCTTCTTTGGGTTATGTGAATGGAGGGCCCCTGTTCATATTAGCCTTGTATAGTATTTTCATGTTCAACATTTTCTTTTCTTGATCTATGTGCAGCATAATTCACTTCATTTTAATTCATTTTGAATCCTTTCTTTTAAGCTAATCAGCATTGTTCTTTTGCAGGTTTTTGACCCGGGATTACTTGTGTGTTTATCTGTTTGCTTTATATCTAGTGGTAGTTTCAGTTGACAGATTTAAAGTTGCTGCCCCTTACTTTATTTCCATAGCTAGTTTTTGGTTTTATTTCTCAAAACTGTCTGCTAACATATGAATGGTCTCTTACTATAAATTGTTTATCTTTTAGAGATCAGAATACTAATCACTTGCAGCTGGCTTTGGGTGCTTTCTAGACTAATCCTTAGCTACTTTCTAATCGTGCTTTACACAGTACTATGTGATAGAGGCAGAGAGTTAGAAAGAGCAAAATATTATCACTAGTCTTTAAAGTAGATTTTCTCATTTTTATCATTTATTAGACTTACTTTTAGCTACTTCTTAATCGTGTCTTACACAGTACTATGTGTTAGAGGCAGAGAGTTAGGAAGAGATAAAAATTATCATTGGTCTTTTAAGTGATTTTCTTATTTTTTTATTTGCAGCAGCATGAATGGTGTCTAATACCATTAGAAAGTGGTTCTTTGCTTTCAGTTCATTTTAATTCATCTATTTCCTTCAAGTTTTCCTTTTCATCAAGTAGTTAGAAACCACTAATCACACACCCTCACTCATCTAGAATTCACTCCACACACACCATCACTCATTTGTTTATAAATACATCACCCCATCTTAGGAAGATAAATTAATCCCAAACAACACCCCCAAACGACAAAAAGCTCTAAGAGGTTGCTTAAGTACATATAGTACACCTTCACGTCATCAGCTTACGAGCCCCGGGTTGACAATTAATGATATCAATTTAGGAATACTAAATTGACCAAACACTTACCCGGGCGAAATGCATGAGCAACCTGATGTGATAAGCATATACTCGGGAGAAGCGACCTTCACAACTGAAATACTTCATGATTAATTTCATTAATGGAGCATATTCATCTTTGAGATATCGGAATGAGAACACTCCTTGAGCTGCATCAAGAAACTGGGTTTAATATATGGCTCATAATGTTGCCGGTCAATCTTCTTCTTTTTGTTCCATGGTTCTCCAATTTTCGGTATGCCGGTTGCTAATGAGATAGAATCTGGTGTAAGTGTGAAAGTAACACCAACCAAAGTAACTCGATCTCCATGTAAATGTAATAAAAATAAGTGAGCCAACTCATGATGGACTTGAATAGTAGCAACCTTCTTGCAAAATTCATAGCATGGCTGAAACCGAAAACAAGAAACAGTAAGAGGGCAGGCCTGCAATTTTGTAAGGGTGGTTGGTTCTTCTCTAACATGTCTGCTACCTTTATGAGGCCTCCGAGGTGCATGTCCCTCCGTGGGTGAGTCACTTTGGATCTCTACTTCACAATCGGATGAATGACCGGATGACATGACTACTGTTGTACAAACTTTCTTGGAGAAAAAGATGTTGGTGATAAAACTATGCTGGACTGCTCTGTTTGTGATATGGTTGAAATCTGCCACCAATGGGAAAAATTGCAACAAGGGACTATTAGGAAAGGGAAAATAGTAAGGGAGGATTAGGGAATATTAGGATAAATTTTATTAGGGAAAGGTAGGAGGGTTTGAGGGATTTTATGTATGGGGTTAGGAGATTTTTTTAAAGGGCTGGGGTTTTGGGGTTTGGGATTTGGAAATTGAATTTGGGAAAGAGAATGTAGGAGAGGGAATTGATGAGCTTAGGGGGGGGGGTAGAAAATGATGAAACAAGGGAGAAATGGGGAGGAGGAGTGACTTTGGTAGCAAACAGTGAATTGGGAACCCACAACAATTCTCCTTTGAAGCACTTTAGAGGTAGGGTTTAAGATTGTGTTTCAATCATTATCATCCATGAACCACCATCACTTATCACGAAATTGGATAAAGCATTATGATATCGACCCTACCTGGAAAATCCACGAAAATAAATGGCAATTTGGAGGAATTTCAAACATTTTCGGGCCTTGGACTGTATGTGCCACGCTGCATACCCAGTGCGCCGCATCGTTCCAGTGCGCTGCGTTATCTATTCTATGCGCCATGTCGGCCTAGTTTCAATCAACTTCACCCAAGCTGCGCACTTGCTCACCCAATTCACTTTGAAATGCTTCCCTTTGACCTTGGCATGCAGAATGGCATTGATCCTCATGGAATTATATTTATAAAGACATGGAGACATGGATTTGATTTTTGGTTCTTCAAAACCCATTTTTGTAATGTTTGGCATTAGCACTTTTTGACATTTTAATACAACCCTGTTTTTGAATTTCCTTTTTGATTTTTTGACTAAAATTAGGAGATTTTTGGCAATTTTTTGCAGGGATAGCTGTCATGGAATTTGGCAAAGGAGACCAAGGCTGCACCTGAAGAATTCAAGAACTGATTTTTTTTTAAAAATTATTACAAAAAAAACAAAATGTCGACTTATCTTCAAAACAAAGGTTTGAAGAAAAGTCATAATCCACCCATATGACGATGAAAATACTTGAAATGACAACTTATTAAGAACCTCTCTCTAGCCTGCTAGCTTTATTGGACATCTTGAAGACACAACTTGTGAAACCCTAGACCTAGTGACTGAAATGACTCTTGCTGATAAAAAGACTAAAACAGGATTGTAAGTGATTTCAAAAAATTGATTTTGACAAACAGACCTGACCAGAAGTGCAAGGTATGAGGGGAAATGAATAACAAGACTCTTCCGTCAGATTATGGCATGCCCCTAGCGGAATGCAACTAAGTGAAGCGAGCGAGACACCTAAAAATGAAATGCAATAAAGAGAAATGATCTCTGACGGAGGGATGTAAATACCAACTCTAACAGGTCCCCCCTACTTGTTCTCTAAGGGTGATTTGGTTTTACAATACGATCAAGCTAATGATAAGCTGGGGGTAGGCAAGTTCAAACCCATGTGGCATGGGGCTTACATTGTAAAACATATTTTGCAAAAAGGGACATATGATCTAAATGATTATGAAGAAAATCCTTTGGATAAGCCCAAAAACGAGCTTTATCTAAAAAAGTACTATGCTTAGGTCCTCTTGCATGGTTACTTGTGTACATTAGTGTGTCATTCATTTTTTTGCAGTGTGGTTTGGCATGTTAGTTTTCAAACAACTTTCTTGTTTACTATGTTTTCCCTGCTTTGCAGATGTCTATGACTCACATCGGTTTCATTAATGGTGCTTGCTGTAGTACCCAAAATCTGTCCTCTGCGGCGTGAGCCATTTATGACCCTTACAGTGAGTTGATTGATCTTCAAGGTATTTGTTTAGGTCGCATGACTAATAACATTGTTGAATACAACACAATCATTGAAATGTTGTCAGAAGCCATTTCTCTTGACATTCAAGAGTTAGTTGTCAACCTGGATTCATAGCTTGTTGTCCTTCAACTCAATAGGAAATATTCCATCAGAAACTTTCAGATATTGAGAATGTATCTACGTATTCGTCTACTAGAAAGGGATTTTTATTACATTACATATCATCATATTCCTAGACGCATGAATACATTGACAGATGAATTAGCTAATTATGTGTTGGATAAACATTTACGAAACATGTGAAAAACCAAAACAAATCATTTGTGCCATAGTAAGCAAGAAAATACAACACACACACACACACACACACACAAACACACACACAGATATATATATATATATATATATATATATATATATTATATATATATATATATATATATAATATATATATATATATGGTGATATTTTTTGATACATCAAAACCCCAAAAAATAATATGTCTATTCAAATAACATCATCGGCTTGTAGGCCTCATATATTCGTGGCATGCAAGCCTCAAAAATGTAAAATGATGGACCTAGGAACTAATCAACATGGTGATCGTGATAACATGAAACTGTTCGTGCAACACGAGTTAGCAATCGGTGGATCTGGTCTGATACTCGCATCATATGTCTCTAGTATTGGCGAGGGATGTCTCCCACCTGAGCATACTCTGGGATACCATGAGTCAACCCCTCAAGGTTCCTTGCGATCTCCTCCTCATTATCACTCCCCTCTTGATAAGGAGCGACATCAAACTGGTGAGTGATGTGATTGGTTATCGGGGACATCCTGGTAGGATGCTCTGGTCCAACATCTACATTGATAAAACAAAATGTTATAAACACATATATATTGAAAACAATTAAAAAACCACAAAATTTAAAAAATGATTTTTTACCTTCGTCGTCGAAATCCTCCCCATCTGGTAGTGACATGCCTGGATCTTTGCAGAAGTCAATACCACTATATGGCCAATCCTCCATGATGATCAGCTATCACCATAGCCATGAAAAGAAGGTGGGCATGTAAGACATATGCTGGCCCCCGGTGATTCTAGGCATCAAACGACCCAAATGGGCCATTTGTGGGCCTCGTGGCATCGACAGATCTACCTTAGTCAACTGGTATTGGAACAATGACACTCATTCCAAGAAAAAGGTCACTAGTACAGATCCGAAGAAAAATTGCTTCATATTCCTTGCCTTAGCTTTTGTCAGCTGACGTTTTATGTTGATCTTCATGGATTTCGCCCAATTGAAGATCGTCAGTGTTGTACAATCGATAAAATATAGAAATTTTGACTTGTTAGTCTCGTGCATTACTTGGGACCCCGCCACTTTGTTGATAGTCAACAATAGAAATCTCAGTGTCAGATCTCACACAATGGCAATCTCAATCTTGCCACTCTTGGATTTGAGGGCTTTAGGGCAATGTTCGACAAGTAGCATGGATATTCTTGCCCCAATTGGGTTGACCCGTATAGGTTGACTGGTTCCCCTCTCTAGGACGATCCTGATATATGGAATTTGCATCTATGAATAAACAAATTTTCCTTAGGTGGATAGCTACATCTAGAACAACAGAAAGAAAGTATTTTAACCTTTTCCTATAGTAGATAGATGAGATGAAGGAACTTACCTGTAGTCTTTCGCTTCCTTGATCCCCTTTGAATTTCTCCAGTCGCTCCCACTTGAACTAAATCCACTCAATTGGTACTTCTGTTAATAAAACAAAAACAACAATGATCAAAGCATACATGATATATCTACTATAAACTAATGGAATCAAAGACATTGAAACACATAATCATCATAGATATGAACAAGAATATGAGAAAAGGAATAAACACTTTATTAATGTAGAAGGAAGAGTTTCACCCAATATAGTTTGATCCTATGCCACTCATTTAGCTTTAGTACAACCCTTGCCACATCAAAAGCACACCAATCCAGCAACATAACATTGCTTAACATGAACTCAAATCTCCAACCAGCATAATTTCTCTACTATCTTTAGATTCTAGCCCTTTGATCACTATGATGAGTGTTCAATTTATCGGGAAATGGAGGTGGTTTTGTTATAAATGAGGGTATTGAATGGCCTTCCAAACTTGGAGTTAGTTTCCATGGAGCAAGGGATGAGAGGATAGGAGGCTAATTGATCCTTTGCCTATCCAATTTTGAGCTCATAGGAGGAGATAAGAGATGGGATCCTTCTAGAATGATCCTGAATCAAGGGATATTCCCATAACCCTATGCAAATTTCGCTCAATCTCGCCCATCACAAGTCAAAGAGGGCCTAAGTGCACTACAGTGCATGCCTGATTGGGCCTGCCTTCTATGTAGTGTAGTTACCCTTGACCAAGGCTGCATTGGTGTCCCAAGAAGGCATTTCAGCAAGGCTTCAAGCTATGAAACTTTCATAGTTGGAAGCATTCAATGAGATGACTTGTCTAGGGAATGTAACAACTGAATTAGGGTTTGATGAAACCTAATTGTACTAATCTGAATGTCAAGATTGATGTGCCTAAATAGACCTATAACAATTTCCCCCTAAAGCATGAAGTCGAAAATGATAATGTCGAGTGATATGCTTTATGATGTGATAGGGAGGATCTAAAGCAGACGGTGACCTGCATTGATTACAATACATAACATCATGATATTTTGAATGTTTCATGAATTGATGAGGGAAGGCATGCCCATACTCAACATATAAAATTTTCATTACATGTACATAGATAGTTGTCTATAGATATAGACCAATGATAGGATGACCATCCATGTAAAGCCCTTGTACAGATGATTTAGTACTCTCCTAAAATCACAGCTCGGATGGATGAAACTAGATCTGAGGTCTTCTATCTCATCCAATCATTCGCTCAAGTAAAATTCTAACCATGTGAATATGTGATTTGAAGTTGAACATGGGAAAACATCATTTGATTACCAGCCAATGAGGTAAGCCATTAACAAACACGAGAGAGATCACCAATAATGATAATGATTCTCAAGGTACTACAGTACATTGTGCATGGTGTGAATAAATGTTTTGATGTCAACCACCATACAAAGTATTTCGGTCGAAGGGCAGTGATGTCAACCGATTGCCAGAAATGAGAAACTTTCTGTTGATGTATGCAAGCCTCACGGTATTGGAATGGTGTTTCTAAGTCAACTTCTTGGATAATGTGCTGATGTCGACAAGAAGCAACTCGTTGCAGGAGGGCCTTGATGTATCCCCCATCAATGACATGAAATGAGTGTAATGATTTTGGAGACGAAATGTGACTGGCGACATAAGGTTCAGGAATGGCGGTCATGAAAATGAAGGTTTATGAGTATTGCAAAGGATGAAGTTTATTGAGTGACTTCTCTTGAACATGTCGGAAACTCTGAATGAATTGGCAACATTGACCCAAAATCAAAGTGATGGATGGTGTGATAGACCATAGGTATGATAACCATCAAGCAGATAACCCAACCCAAATAGTCACGGAGATGAAGTGAAAGTTTCATGCTCAAGAGAAACTTGCTACCATAAAGTGATTTACCCCTTTTCCCATTTTCCCTAGTCATTTCTGACTAATACCTCTTTATTTTTTAACAAAATTGAGGAGGATAACATATTCTTGTAGTATAATTCTACCCTTTGGGTGAACCCATCGCTATGTGATGTTTTAACGAGCCTAGCAAAGGTGAAACTCAGTCTTGTCATGATGGACAAGTTTGTAGCTATTTGATGTTTTAACGAGTTTAACGACAATGAGAACTTGGTCCTTTTCATCTTTATAGAGTTTGAAAAGGGTCAAAAAGAAAACTCCACAAGTTATTTTTCGTAAGTTTGTCTCTCAAGTCTGAAAAAGCGGAAAATAAAACAAGAGAGAAACTATTGACCATGTTCGATCAACATATTCCTTTTTCATAAATAATCTATCTCAGTCTGGAAAAGGGTTAAACTTATACTAAGTAGATGTCATTTCCAATCTGTTAATGAGCTGAAAAGGACAGGCACTCGGTAATCTTTTCATATTTAGAGAATCTGAAAAGAGCTTAATGAGGACTCCAGGGGGGTTCCTTTTTTGATGTTTAATAGAGCTCGAAAAAGAGATAAAATTATGCTATGTGTTCAAAAGTACAATTCACGATCATGCACGTCAAATTCACTGTATCAGTTGTAAACCTGCTCAAAGAACCACTAAATGGATTAAACATGTTTAATTGGTAAAAATAGGTAAAAACTATAGTTTATTCATTAATGAACATGAAATAACCATAAAACAAGAATTTACCAAGTCATTTTCACCATTTGATATTTACCATTCTGTTTTGTGCTCTGAACCAGTTTTTACCTCGAACTTTAGCAGCTAATTGTGAGATATTCTGTGGATCATTTTTTGCACCGTGAGGACTAAGTAGGAGATCTACCTTTTCTCTTCCATTTAAGTTCATTATTTTGCAGTTTCAGACAATGTTTTAGGATTTTGGGGTCCCTAGGGAAAATATACCTTGCCCTGGGATCAACGCAGCCTAACACATCAAAAACTACACTACAGTGCACCTGAGAAGAAGGGTACCTGCTCTGTGGCACACTGTCTCAAGGCCTGGGCAGCGCTGGGCGTAGTTGAGAAATTTGTTTCTCTTGTTTTACCCAAAAATCCTCCATTTTTTTGCATGAAATGAATCATAACTAAGCTTATGGTTTGATTTTAGGCTTTGATCGAATGAGATGAATATTTCTTGGTGTGAAAGAGAACATGAAGAATAGGATATGGTTGCCCTAAATGATTTGGGTACTGTTGAGGCCCTCAGAGACTATGGGTTACTCAAATACTTTAGGTTGTCTGAGATGAGGCAACAACTAGAACTGTTGCAGTTCTTAGTTCATTCATGGGATCCATCGGATCAAGATTTTCACATATGGGGCAAGGTGTTCCCTATATTAATCAATGATGTTTACTTCCTTACAGGATTTTCGATACATGATGCCCCCATATCTCTTTCAGGTTCTGCCCATGGGGATGAATCAGTGAGGAACTACATTCAACAGTTCTATCTTCTAGGTACATAGCCTAGCAAATATGGGGATATAAACATCAGGGATGTTGGGTTGTGTTATATTCTTTCCACGAGTAGCCCACGTAGTTAACCGGGGGGTTAGAGTGGGGGCAGAGCCCCCCTTCGTTGCGCCGATTGTGTAGCAGAGGGGGGGGGGTTAGAAGGGGGTTTGAGGTGTACCTGTAACCACACTTTATGGGGTCCAGGGAAACACCCCAGAAAATTTTGGTTTTGGACCATATGTTAGGTTGGGTGGACCCACCTATGGTTTTGTGCATGATTTTCCCACATGTCTTTAGACGCGAAGGTTTGGGTCCATGGTATTGGACGTGATGATTTTCGGTCCATGGTATTGGATGCTTTAGCATGTATAAATATGTATTATAACATTGAAAGGAACATAATGAAAAATCAAGTTGGTAGTCCCGATTTTGGGATCTAGGGGAAAATCTCTGTGTATATGTGTTTTATGTGTTATGCTCTCACATTTTTTATTTCATGTGTTTTAGAATTCATATGCAGGTAATTTCTGTATGGGGTTAAAACCTACATCTGGTATTAGAGCTATTTTGGCTTCAAGGGGACGCCTTTGTTGCTGAGGGGTTTTGCTCGGGCCTGTGGTAGACCTTGTTCAATGGGAGATCTGCAAGATCGATTTTGTTGGTGAAAGAAGATGGCTAGAAGTGGAAAGATAGAGATTGAGAAATTTAATGGTCAGAGTTTTGAGTTGTGGAAACTCAAGATGGAGGATCTATTGGTGGATAAAGATCAGTGGATTGTGGTAGATCCGAGTACTAAACCAACGGGAGTGTTAGATGAAGAATGGAAGAAGTTGGATCAGAAGGCAAAGAGCACAATACGATTGTGTGCCTCAGATTCATTATTGCTTAATGTATCAGGGGAAGCTATGACGAAGGCTTTGCTGGACAAGTTAGGGACTTTATACCAATCTAAGTCTCTGGTGAATAAACTGTTCCTACGAAAAAAGCTATATAACCTGAGGATGAAAGATGGAGACTCGATGACAGAGCATTTGAATGCATTTAATACTGTGGTAAGTTAGTTAGCATCTGTTGATATTAAAATTTTAGATGAAGATAAGTGCATCAGTTTGTTGTGTTCTCTACCAGATTTGTGGGATAATCTGGTTATTACAATAGGTAGCAATGCAACTGCCTTGCATTTTGATGAAATAGTCTCATCCTTGTTGATGGAGGAGATAAGATGAGAAAATATGGAGAGCCAGAATTGTGATGCCTTGTCTGTACGAGGATGGTCCCAGAACAAAAACAAAAATAAGTCATCAAGTGGGAGATCTAAATCTAGAGGGAGATCTAAATATCCAGGAAAACCTATAAAGGTGGTGTGCTGGAAATGCGGAAAGGAAGGGCACTTCAAAAGGGACTATAAATCTAAAGATCCTAACAAAGGAAAGGGATTTGATGATGCTCCTACAGAGGCGAAAACCACCTCGGATGAAGGTGGAGATGTGTACTTGGCTTCTTCAAGTACACATGTAGATCATGAGGCATAGTTGATTGACTCAGGTGCATCCTTTCACTTCACTCCCCATACAGAGTGGTTCTGCGAGTATGAGAAATACAATGGTGGTGATGTCTTCTTAGGCGATGATAGGAAGGCTAGAATCATTGGTCATAGAAAAGTAGAGTTGAAGTTGCAAGGTGGAAGGGTTAGAACACTTCTGGGTGTTCTACATATTCCTGCATTAGCCATAAATTTGATTTCTGTAAGCAAGATGGATGATTCAGGTGTAAAAATAGAGTTTGAGAAGGATACCTACAAAATGGTTTAGGGAGCACTGGTATTGATGCGGGGAGTTTGGATTCGAACTCTATACAAGCTACAAGGTAGCACTGTTATTGATGGGTGCAACAGTTCTGTGGCTCTTGAAAGTGGAGAAGAAAATCTATTGGTCTCTGGAGAGAAGACTATGCTGTGGCATCAAATGCTTGGCCATATTGGAGAGAAGGGCCTTCGAATACTTCATGGTAAAGGTATGGTAGAAGTTATGAGTAATAGCTCTTTGGATTTTTATTTCTATGAAAATTGTGTATAAGGGAAGTAGAATCGGGTGAGTTTCCCCTCTGGTAATAAGAGGGCGAAATATATATTAGGGCTTGTGCACAGTGATGTGTTTGGAGCTGTGAAGGTTGCATCACTGGGTAAGTTTTTGTACTATGTATCATTTATAGATGACTTCTCAAGGAATACATGGATATATTTCTTTAAGAAGAAATCTGAGGTTTTTGAGAGGTTTAAATAATTTAAGGCTCTGGTGGAAAACTAGACAAAGAAGAAGATAAAGGTTTTGAGGAAAGATAACGATGGAGAGTTTTGTAGTAAGTAATTTGAAGAATTTTGTAAGAAGTGTGGTATAGCACGGTAGAAAACTACTCCATATACAACTCAAAAAAATGTAGTTGCAGAAAGAATGAACAAGACATTGATGAAAAGGGAAAGAAGCATGCTTAGTGGTGCCGGGTAAGGATGGGAATTTTGGGCAGAGGTGGTGGATATTGCATGTTACCTGGTCAACAAGTCACCTTCATCAGTGTTGGAGGATAAGACTCCACAAGAGGTATGGACTGGTAAGAAACCCTCTCTTTCACATCTGATGGTATTTGGGTGTGATGCATATGTACATGTTCCAAAGGAGAAATGAACCAAGTTGGATAGTAAATCTGAAAAGTGCATATTTATTGGGTATAAGGATGGTTTAAACGGTTATAAGATTTGAAACCTAGTCACATGGAAGGTTGTGTACAGCCGAGATGTGGTGTTCAGAGAGGTAAAAGATGTTATTAAACATGAAGTCCAACCAAAGGAAGTTAAGAATATAGAGTTTGAGGTTAAGGAGGAAGAATCAAACTCTACAGCAGAGGAGGAATAAAAAGATGAAGAGCCACAAACTCCAGGTGTGAGAAAATCAATTCGAGAAAGAAGGCAACCAGAAAGGTATAGTCCATCTGCTTTCTATTCAAATTTTTCTTTATCTATTACTGACGATGATCCCAGAACTGTGAAGGAAGCAGTAAATTTAGAGGATGGCAAACTCTAGAAAGAGGCCATGGTTGATGAAATGACATCTTTGCACAAAAATGAGGGTTGGGATTTGGTGGAGTTGTCGGCTGGGAGGAAACCCATTGACAACAAATGGGTGTTCAAGAAGAAGACAAATGCAAAAGGAAAGGTGGAGAAATACAAAGATCGATTGGTAGCAAAAGGTTATTCCTAGGTGCTAGGAATTGATTTTGGTGATATTTTTTCTCCCGTCGCAAAGGTAAATTCTATTAGATTACTTTTATCTGTTGTTGCTACTTTTGATTTTGAGGTAGAATAGATGGATGTGAAGACAACATTTCTTCATGGGGATTTGGAAGAGGAAATCTACATGAAGCAACCTGAAGGCTTTGCGGTGAAGGGTAAGAAAGAACTGGTATGCAAGTTAAAGAAGTCTTTGTATGGGTTTTGGACCATATGTTAGGTTAGGCAGACCCACCTATGGTTTTGTGCATGATTTTCGCACATGTTTTTGGACGCGATGGTTTTCGGTCCATGGTATTGGACGCGATGGTTTTCGGTCCATGGTATTGGATGCTTTGGCATTTATAAATCTGTATTATAACATTGAAAGGAACATAATGAAAAATAAAGCTGGTAGTTCCGATTTTGGGATCCAAGGGAAAATCTCTGTGTATATGTGTTTTATGTGTTATGCTCTCGCAATATTTATTTTATGTGTTTTAGAATTCATATGCAGGTAATTTCTATATGGGGTTAAAACCTACAAGGGATGTTCGTGATTTTCCCTTGTGAACAATCCTTTTCACTATCGCAAAGTTGGCGGGTAGTGTGACACTTCATCTAGTGAACAAATCATACATGGAGTTTGTGATTGAGTTCCTTGAGGCAACTATATTCAACTGGTGTGATGCAGTTCTCTCTTCGATGAAAGAAAAACTGACCAAAGTAAAGAGAGGTAAGATGAATAATTTTAGCTATGGTTCGATCTTAATCGCCTTTACCTTAGAGAAAATTCCATTGATTCAACCTCATCATGTGTCACTGCGTTTGACTGGTCCTAGAGATCCACGGATTCAAATATGACTTGAGTTGATGGCTCGACATGCTCGTCAATCATCAATCTCATCTCCTCCTACATTCTTCAGTTGGCTCAGTCGAAAACACATTCTCATCAAGGAGCATCTATATGCAGGGATGGACTTTCGTGGAGATCTAGATTTGAGGTTACCAGTGGGTGCTCAATGGGGTGTTATAGGTAAATTGTTTTGGTCAAGAGTTTTTAATTTTTTAGGTTTTTACATGTTTTTGTGGTTTTTATGTTTCCAAGACTAAACTAAAAATGTTCTCATAGGTGCATATGTTGGCATTGTTTGACTAATGGGTCATCAATAGGAGGTGGGTGAATGAGCGTGGATACATGTTGGTAGAGCAGTTCTCCAGGATTTGGAGTTGACCAAGACACTGGCAAAGTTACAAGATCATATAGAGGGGTTAAACCTCAGTATTCTAGATGTCCATGTTGAGGAGTTACCGATGAGGCTACAATGCCTTACTATTGGTGTACCTAGCCATTAGATGAGGCGATTGCGCATGATAGCTCAGGCTGTGACCTATTATCATGAGCATCATTAGTTCTACTTAGGATAATTTTTATTATTCATTTTGAGTTTTGAGGTCATATGAGCAACATGTCTTGGACACAAATTTTGTAAAAATTTTAAAGATCTATTTGTTTTACTTTCAGTGTTTTATATATGGTTATGTGCAATCCTACTCAACTATTGATATTAATTGAAAATTTACTTTTACAATTGTCCTAAATGTTTGTTTAACACAGTTTTTTAAAGAATCAGTCAATGTGTTAAAGTTCCTGGAAATGTGTTGATATTGAATATAATCAAAATGTATTTCCAAGAGATAAGCTCTAAGGAACATACAATAAATAGTTGGATTTCAGATGGTATAAAAATTTGTAAGTTGTAGTACGACAAGTTGTGAGCCTAGCCTAATGATGATTTAGTGAATGCCAAGCAAAATGTCATCAGAGAGGAGTTTGATCAATGCACTATACTCAACGATATTGTTTGTAGAACGACCAATACAAATCCCTTGAAAACTCACTAACTTGTCACTTGGAGCGAATATGGCCCATGTTGCAAAAGATAGGTTCTGCATACTACGACTTGCACCATTGGCATAACCAACAAATGGTTCCAATGATTCTGATGTCTCCAAACAATGCAAAGCGGATTAATTAACCACATAAAAAATTCTAAAAGTCAGAAAACTCACTAACTTGCCACTTGGAGCGAATATGGCCCATGCTGCAAAAGATAGGTTCTGCGTACTATGACTTGCACCATTGGCATAACCAACAAATGGTTCCAAAGATTCTGACACCTACAAACAATACAAATTGGATTAATTAACCACATAAAAAAATATAAAAGTCACACTGTGACACACAGACATGCATTCAAAGCATATATACAATGCTTATTACTATGAAAAATCAGGCATAGTAACGTTTCAAATACAACTCGTTTCAGGGCTGTGATAATGGAATTCCATCATAATCAACTAAATCGTAGGTGCATTTTTCCAAAACACACTTGACAATATAGGGGACCATCCATAATGGTTCAAATTTCCCTGCTCCTAATTTATCAGCTTTCTGATCATAAAGCAAGACCAAGTCTTCTTCTGAGAAGATACGAGGCTTGACATTTCGGTCATATTGTGCCTTAATTCATTCCTTATGTTCTTCGTTGGCCAATGTAGCTCCATGACATGTTTCATCTAGACGGATGAGTTATAAGAAACATGCTTATTCATCAAAAGTGTCAGGTAACAAGTCAATCATGAGTTTTAATGATGAAATTTCACATTGTACGGGCAAGATTGCTTCCAGACCATACACCAATTGAAAAGGTGTGAATCCAATTGCATCTCTCACTGAGGTTCAGTAAGCCCACAAAACCGAGTACATGATCAAATGCCAGTTTCTTTTATGAACTCCTATCATTCATTTAAGCATTCGCTTAAGGATTTTGTTTATAGCTTCAAGTTGTCCATTAGCTTGCGGATAATAAGGAGTAGAACTATTATGTGAAAATCCTAAATTAGAAATCAATTCATTCATCATATGGTTGTGAAAATGTGAACCATGATCTGTAACTATAGCTTATGGTACACCAAACCATGCAATCACATGGTTGAAGAAAAAAAGAGTAGTTGTTTCACCACTGTTGTTTAATGTAGGCATGGCCTCGGCCCATTTCGTAAAATATTCCACAGCGACAATAATATACCCATGCCCCCTGGCCAAGGTAGGGTTACATGTCATGAAATCGATGCCCCATTTTGAAAATGGTCCAACAACGATGATAAGATGCAGTGGTGTAGGTGGTAATCGAGTTTTGTAGTAAAAAATATGGCATGCATGACAACTTCTAACAACAACAATGCAATCGGTGATTATAGTTGGCCAGAAGTAACCAGAACAAAGAATCTTCTATGCGGTAGCATAACCAGATAAATGTCCACCACAAGCACCAGAATGACAATCATTCAAAACTTATCTTGGCTTCCTCATAAGTGAGGCACCTCTGTAAAATCGTATCAATACCATGACAGTAAAGTGTGTCGCCAATGATAAGATAATATTTGGCTTAATATCGAATACGTCATTGTTGCGAGCGAGAGGTATCGGGTCGAAAAGTTTGGGTTTGGAGATAGATTAGTATATCTCCATACCATTGGTCAGATGATGAAATCAGAAACAAAGACTCATTCAAAATTGATGGTTCCGTTGTTGAATCGATTTCAGTAGAGGGAAGGTCGCAAAGAAGATCAACAAAAACTAGAGATTTCTTTGAATTGGATTTGATTAATTCCAATTCAAATTCCTGCAAAATGACAATCCATTTTGAATATTTTCCCTCCAGCAATTGACGTGACAAGATGTATGTCATAGGGCTACAATCCAAAATAACAGTGGTCTTTCGAAGTAGGATATAGTGGTGAAATCTTTGTACAGCTTGAACAGTAGCCAAAGCTAGATTTTTGACATAAGAGTACTTAACTTTCTTATCATTGAGATTGACTTAAATAATAGATAAAATATTCAATCCCATCTTATTCTTGGACTAAAACCATAGCAATGGTTGTATCTGCAGTGGTGAGATACAGGAAATAGTCATTTTGATAATTAGGGGCATACATTAATGATGTTCAAATTAGGGTATATTTGACAGCATAAAAGGAAGATTACGCAACCTGGTCCCAATGGAATGGAATCCCCTTTTTCAAAGGACAAGTAAATCCTTTAGCCATTTCAGCATAGTTCAGAATGAACCTCCTTAGAAAGTTATCCTTCCCTTGGAGTCTTTGTAACTTTAGTAAATTGGAAGGTGGAGGCAGATGAGGAATTGTCTTAACCTTCAAAGGATCGAGTCGAATTCCTTCTTTAGATAATAAAAAACCAAGAAAATGACCAAAACCAACACAAAACACACATTTATGTGGATTGATTCGAATTTTGTAGTGTTAGCACCGTAAAACGATGGCTCTCAGATGTTCCGAGTGATCAACCCGTTTCTGTGAATGAGCAGGCAAATAATCTAGATAGGGTTGAACAATGTGTTTGATGTCATGGAAGGCATAATTCATTGCCCTCTAAAAAGTTTCCCCAACATTCTTCAAACCAAAAGGGAGTTTCCTATATGCGAATGTTCCCCAGGGACAAATAAAAGTCATTTTATATTGGTCTCTTGGGTGGATATTGATCTGATTATAGCTGGAAAGGCCATCCATAAATGAAAACATTTCACAATTGGCATAGTCATCAATTATTTGGGGGATAAAAGGAGTGGTATAGTTGTCTTTTGGAAAATTGTTATTAACATCCCTATAATCAAAACACACTTGTATTATTCCTTGTTTCTTTATGACAGGAACAGTATTGGATCCCATTCGGTAAGAGGAATAGGGTAAATGAAACCAACATGAAAACGTTTTTCAATTTCTGCTTTTATGGTAGCAACCTTATTTGGATGATCAGGATGGAGGTGCTGTCATACTAGTCTGACATCAGGATACATTTTAATCTCATTCAACTATACTAGAATTAATACCTGGCATTTCCTCATATGACCGAGCAAATATATTGCGGAATTCATAGAAAAGAGCACTGTAAGTTTCAAGTTTCAACAGAGAACAATATTTTCCAACATGGATGTTTTCTCCAATTCCAGGTTTGGTCGAAATATTGATAGAAATGGTTTCTTTGAAATTTGATAAGTTTTGTTCGGAATCAACTATGTCTATAAATAAAGAATTCAAAAGGAAATCAACAATTTAAGGGTGATTTAACTCATCTGGAAGATGGGATCGATGATGGTAATCTACCCATGGTTCATCTTTTGTCATCATTGATTGGATGATTCCTTCATCAATTGAAAATGTACATGAAAAAGGATCAGAGGAAGTACCATATTCTAACGAACGATCATCCCGTACAATTGGTGATAATAGATTTGGATTTGTCGTACAAGCCAAAAAGATTGATTTCTATGCAAGTTCAATGGGGCTTAGCGACATGGTTTCATTATGCATATCAACTTCAAAATTATTGGAAATCTTCCATGAATCAGATGAAGTGGAAGATATCATGTTACAAGTCTCAACTTTTGCAAATTTTTCCATTTTTTATGGTGACGGTAGCAAAAAGGTACCCATTAGGGACCAATGTTTTGAAGAGATATCGGGGGTTCGTAAACTAACAGAATGCTTCCAGTAGCCTGTGAACTAGAGGCAAAGAAGCTGATTTGATCAATTATGGTGATTCCACCTTTATGAGGGAAAGAGATCATACGAAAGTATGTCGAAACTACAACAAACATAACGTAAACCTAGGGTCTTCCTAGCAAAATGTTGTAGTCAAGGGGTCTGTCAACGACCTCAACTTCATTAGTTATAGTTTTGCCCCCTAGTTCTATCTGTAGGTTACATAAAATTCCACAAGGTGCATAAGTGTGATTGTCAAAAGATTTTAATGTTGTAGGTGATCTTGACAAAGGCGGTGAGCCAAGTGTTTTCCAGCAATTCATTGACATGATACAAGTAGATGCACCCTCGTCAACAATGGTTTGGTGAACGCGTTTATTTAAAGACATTTACTTGGATCAAAAAATATAATTGAGCTGGAAATTGTGGCGTATAACCCCCATGGTTAAAAAGCACAAGATTGGAATCCGTTGGATCAATTTCACCAATTTCTGACAATAAAGCCTGCTTTTGGGAGGGAAATTTTTGAAGCACCTCAAGCGTCGACATAGCAGAAGGTGATTGAGCCAAACCTTATACTATGATATAATTTTGCGCTACTCGAGCTTGAGGGTTGAATGTAGATTTATGTACAACTCCTTTAGGAGATTTTATTGTTAACTCTGGTGTAATGGGTGGTAGAATAGGATCAGATGAAGTCGAAGTCAAAGTATTTGGTTGATCTATAGCCTGTTTATTTGACGACGATGATGGATTACCGTAATATTTACTTTGTGTAGTCACCAAAACATCAATTTTAGGTTTAGTGGAGGATAACATAAACACTTGTGAAGTAGAAGAATGATCTGTAGCAACCAAATGAGTCTCTAGGTTGGGAAAAGGTTAATTAAACACAACAAATGCACTAGAAGTCTTAAGAAGTTTTGAGACTTCAGAGCGGTGAGGACAGTCTCGCGTCAAATTCTCCTCATTACAAATTAAACATGGATAACGAGGTTTCCTAGCCAGAGAAGAGGAATTAGATGATTTCTCTTGAGGGGGAGGATTTTGTTTCTTTTAGCTTTCCCCTTTTTCTTTCTTCCAGTTTGCTTTTCATTTTTACCTTTGTCAGATGACATGAAATTTATTTTGGAAGCAGGAGTATTATCAGATGCACTAGAAGTGTGATTGGAAATAGCAAGTGTTTGACCAGATCATCTACCTGCTGCTTTTTTGCTTGAATAACCAATCACAGCATCACCAGAATGAGAGTTCTTGCTAGATGGAGGTGGTGGAATAGTAAAAGCTGGTTTGGGTGCATTTGGAATTTTGTCATAGAGCATGCCAGACTATGTGTAAATCAAGTATAAGTATTGGGCACGAGCAATTACTTGCTCTTTAGTAACAACTCCTCCTTTAGCCACATCCTCGGTGATAGATGGAAACAAGTATTTGATAAACCACTTAACTAGAAGCTAATCAGGAACATAAGTTTTGACCATTCGACGACACCAACGCCACTCATGAATACGATCAGAAATGTGAGTAGCAGTAGTCTGTTTAAAGTTGGTCAACAGTTTCGTTCCAGTTTCATATCTGATGGGTAACTGGAAGTGGGTTAAGAATGTGGTGGCTAAGGATGTAAAGTTGCCAAATGAAGCTTGTGGTAATTCAATATACCACTTTGCAACCGGACCAGTAAGTGTTTGCTGGTAAAGAAGTAGTCTAACAGAATCGTCATTCAGGGAGTTGGATGAACACCATAAATGAAAATTCATAACATGGTTGGATGGATCTTCTCTAGGGTTCCCATTGAACTGAGGAATATCATAAGGAAATTTATGAGGAATCAACGACCACCAAGGTGCATAAAGAATTGGATCATTGGTTAGTCGATTTAAATCCTTCAATTCAAGTGTTGCGACAAAAGGAAACTACCAGTTTAGGTCAGGTTGAGCATAAATAGGGTAAGATGGAATTTCCTGGGCAATAGGACTTTTGATACCAGCATAAGGAATCTACTGCTGGTAACATTGATAGGGGCAAGTTTGTTGAGAAAATCCAGTATAAGGTGGTTGTTGGGCACCAAGATAAATTTTTTGTTGTCCAAACCCAGGATAGGCTTGTTGACTAGGACCTGGGTAAAAGTTTTGTTGACCAAACCCAACATAGGCTTGTTGACCAAGTCCAGGATACATTTGGTATTGTTGGAATTGCTGTTGTTGATATTGTGGCTGCCACAGTTGTTGATGTAACGGTTGTTGCCCACTGATGAAAGTTTGACCAGGTTGTCAATATATTAAACCAATATAAGTCTGAATCATTCCAGTAAATGGTAAACTAGCCAGAGGTTGTTGGATTCCAGATACAAACGGTTGTTATAAAATGGCCTGAGAAGACTGAGTCTGTAGACCTGAAACTTGAGGGTCAGAGGTTGAAGGACCAGCTTGTAAAGGTTGAGATACAATTGACTGAGCTGGTGACTATGGTCAAGTCGTAATGAAAGGTGTAGTAGGTATGGATGAAATAGATTGCATTGGTTGTGATGGATACACAAGCCTTGGTTGAATGGGCATTGTAGGCTGCCACTCACAAACAGTCATTCTAGGCTGACCTAAAGACGACGGTATACTGCCATATGATTTCCCCCTAGAAAGTGGAGGATAATGAGATTAGACATATTTTTCTCCATATGGAGCTAATCTAGTGTAAAGTGGATACACTGGATGGTAACCAGATGGACTAGCTTGATATTGGCTTGATGGATCAAACTGTTCAGTATCTGTAAGTGAAGAACTAGGTAAACTTTCTGTGGATGACATGGGTGAAGACCATGGACTAGAAGCAACACTTGAGTGAGTTCTAGATAAAGATTGGTAAACCGATGGGATAGACGGAACACCATACAAATTTGACTTAGGCGTTATGGTAAACATCAAAGAAGTAGTGACAATATATTCTTCCGCAGCTGTAACAAATGGTATAGTCTGGGATATTGATTCAGCCATAGTCAAATGACCCAATAAATGTCCTAATGGATCAATGGGAGTTTGAAAGTAAACAAGATCAAAAGGAGCAGTAAAATTAGGAATACGAGGATAAAGATAAAGCCTGGGTCCAAAACGAGTTGGTGTTCTGCGTGTTTCTTCTTCAGATTCCTCTTTAATAAAAATCAAACCAGGTGGAAGGATTTCACCGTCAGGTCCATAATAGATTTTTGGTGTTTGACTCTGTGGTAAAGGGGAAGTCTTAACAGTTACAGATGTCTGAGGATAAATTGGTCGATCGTCTTCTGGTATGGGAGCAACACTTGATTGTTCAACTTCAAGATCCAAGTGTTCTGGTAAAAGAACAATGGGTTCAGGTTGGGCTTCTTGAACAACTTCTGGTTCAGAAGTAACTTCTGGTTGAACTGTGATAGGTTTAGGATCAATTTTTGGTTGAACAGATTCCAGTTCAAAAGTAATTTCTTGTTGAACAACTTTGTGTTGAGAATCAACTTCTTGTTGGACAACTTGGGTTACCGTTTAACTAAGTTCACTTTTAGTGTCCTTAGGTAATTGTAAAGGTTCCACTTTAATAGCAGATGTACTAGTAATTGTAGGAGTAACTGGGGTCACAGTACTTACCGGTATAGGTGACTCTAGTAATTCAGATGAAGAACCAGAAGTTTGTGATGTACTGGACTCAGTTAAATGATATCACTTTTTCCATCTAGGTGTAGCTTTAAGGGGTAAAGGTAGTTTACTTGCTGTCCTCCACAAAGGACTGGGTAAAGGTTGATGTTCCTCCATGATTGCTGATTGATTTTATTATAAAAATAAATAAACAAAAAGATGGTAATCTAGGCAAAAGGATTACCAAGCAATTTTGAACTACAATATACTGCCTCAGTAAACCAAGGACTTAACATACGTGTAGGAAATCTCCCCAAATGCTGTGTTTGGTGTATCACAGTGTACAAGGCGGTAGAATCAGTTACCTAAGGATGGATAGCAACCTAATGTAGTCCTCCCATATATGATCAAAAGTATGTGGAGGCCTAATCCATGTTAGCGTTGTCTAATGTGAAACGGCATAGTGAGAGCATTCCTTTATACTTTTTGTACTATAACACCACCCTATATACTCAAAGGTACATGGACAAGCTACGATATACTTATGTACATGGAATGAGGTATCACAGTCGAAATGTATCGCAGAAAATTAATGACAGTTGCTATGTTTTACGATGCTGGAACATGTCTCTAGCCTAGAACCTCTAAATTTTATGCATTGAGTTACAATGCTCCATTAGGTCAATTGAGATAACTTTTAAGTTGATCTTGTTTAGGAGTTTGTCTTTCAGGTTCACCGCATGATGTCTTTGAAATTCTTAGAATGAAACTATGATGAGAAGCATTCTTTTCATTTTATTTTGAACAATGAAAACCTTAACTACAAGGGATAGAGAAATCAAAATATTTGATCAAAGAGCATAGAGCACATCTAATGAAACTTTCCCTATACTATTCCTACAAGCTAACACAAACCTCTAAATGCATAATGCAAGTTTTTCTTTTCATTTCCCTTAATGTTCAGATGAACAAAAGGAAACTAAATGCAAAAACAATCAATCAATATTTTTCACAGAAAACAGAGACTTTACAACAGTTCCTTTTTCAAATAAATGAATACTTTATGACACTTCCTTTTTTGAAAATATTAATTGATTATAAGCTAACTTTCACAATGAATTGATAACGATAAAAAAATCATTTAAGAAACTCTAAAAAATCAAGGACAAAGTAGGGCTAGGAGGAGAAATAAAAATTGATTTCAGAGCCATAAGAAACATTGATATTTCAGCAAACAAAAACAGAAGCAACTTTGGAAAAATCAAGCCAAAGGTGGGTTTTTTAGCCTAAGAAGGATCAGCGCAAGCTAGAGTGGGAGACAGTGCGCTGCAGTGCACTGTCTCTAAGCTAGGGCTTCTCTGCAGCACATTGTGTCAAGACCAACA
The DNA here is from genome assembly GCA_000404065.3 of Pinus taeda. NCBI lineage: Eukaryota > Viridiplantae > Streptophyta > Pinopsida > Pinales > Pinaceae > Pinus > Pinus taeda. The sequence goes on from APFE030987315.1 coordinate 31,939, forward strand.
TTATGTTGGTGCTAGAGAGTCAAATTAAGAGACATTCAAGCACACTTTTTGAACAAAAACACTTCAAAAAGATTGAAATAAGATCAATGAAGTTAAGAAAAGTCTACTAGGGTGTAATATGATGAGGGTAAGCTACCAGGAATGACAGTCATTCCCCAATGGATTCGCCACTTTTTTATGTGGAATTTGCATCTATGGATAAACACATTTTCCCTAGGTGGGTAGCTACACCTAGAACAACATAAAGAAATTAGTTTAACATTTTCCTATAGTAGATAGATGAGATGAAGGAACTTAATTCTAGTCTTTTTCTTCCTTGATCCCCTTTGAATTGCTCCCTTCACTCCCACTTGAACTAAATCCACTCAATTGGTACTTGTGTTAACAAAAATAGAAACAACAATGATCAAAGCATACATGATCTATCTACTATAAACCAATGGAATCAAAGACATTGAAACACATAATCATCATAGATATGAATAAGAATATGGGAAAATGAATAAACACTTTATTAATGTAGAAGGAAGAGTTTTACCCAATACAGTTCGATCCTGTGCCACTCATCTAGCTTCAGTCCAACCCTCACCATATCAAAAGCACACCAATCCAGCAACATAACATTGCTTTACATGAACTCAAATATCAAACCAACAAATTTCTCTATAATCTTCATATTCTAGCCCCTTGATCACTCTGATGAGTGCTCAATTTATATGGAAATGGAGGTGGTTTTGTTATAAATGAGGGTATTGAATGACCTTCCAAACTTGGAGTTAGTTTCCATGGAGCAAGGGATGAGAGGATATGAGGTTAATTGATCCTTAGACTATCCAATTTTGAGCTCATAGGAGGAGATAAGAGATGGGATTCTTCTAGAATGATCTAGAATCAAGGAATATTCCCAGAACCCTATGCAAATTTTGCTCAATCTCACCTAGAGCAGGCCAAAGAGGGCCTAAATGCACTGCAGTGCAGGCTTTAATGGGCCTACCTGTTTTGCAGCGCAGTTATTCTTGACCAAGGCTGCGCTAGTGTCCCAAGAAGGCATTTCAGCAAGGCTTCAAGCTAGGAAACATTCATAGATGGAAGCATTCAATGAGATGACTTGTCTAGGGCATGCAACAACTGAATTAGGGTTTTATGAGCCCTAATTTTACTAATCTGGATGTCGGGAGTGATGTACCCAAATAGACCTATAACAAGTCCTATGATGAAATATATGTCTGAATTTTCTAACTCCATCTCTTGGTCACCAATGATGAATATTTCCCGATTTATGTCCCAGAGACTAATTAGGTTTCGAAGTAGCTCAGGTTGAGCCCTCATCCCTGGTGTGAGAAAGAACTCGAGGAGCCCACAGTTTTTCAAAGAATTCAAGCAATTTGGATCATTCAGTGCCTGAGATTCCACATCTTCGTGCTAACATTCTTTTCAGTCTACCATTTTTGACGATTCTTTCCTGTAAAAACCATGTATTCAAGTCAATAATCATTTTTGGCCAATAAAATTTGGATTCCAATGGTGGGTTTGAGAGAAAAATGTCTTTTTCCTTGTTAAGTTTCTGATGCACCTATTTTAAAAACAGTTGTGCTGACTACGTGATAAGGCATTTTAATTACCCTTGGCCAGCGTGATTCCATGCCCGAAACTCGCTCTGACCAAGGGTGAATTTGTTTTGCCAAAAACTCGCTCAGAAAACCAAAAAATGGATTAAAACATGAATAAATAGTATAGAAATGTCATTTAGGGACTTGGCTCTTACCTGCAACTGGTGGCTCGGTGAATGACCTCTTGGATCCCCCGCAATCTACTCCAGAAAAATTAGGGCAAAAGTGGGTGAAATTTTTTTCCTAGCAAGTTAAAATGGTAAATGGTAAAAAATATTTACTTTTCCCTCCTTTTATTCATTTTTCATGAAATTTTAGGGTTTTTAAAGTATTTTGACCTATTTTTCCTTAAGAACTGGATAATGCACTTTACTCTTTTTGCGCATCAATAGGCGATATATGTTCGACGATGATGTCAAGTCACATTTCAACTCTTTTCTTGACTCGTAAAATGCAAATGAAAACATTGCCGAGTATTTTTCCCTTTTGACTCATAAAAGAAAATAAAATGGGGGTCCGCTTTCAAGGTCTTTTCCAACCCTTTAAACACGAAAAGATAGCCGAGCCTTTGTCATTTTGAACTCGTTAACGGATGTGAAAAGTCATGTGCCCAATATACGTTTACCTCTTTTTCGATTTGGGATGCACTATTTACAAAAAATCTACTCCTTGATTGAAATGGTCAATTGGTTCTCTCAAGTATCATTTTCTACATTTTCTGGCTCGAGAGACATAAATGTACAAAAATGGACCATGTGGATTTTTCTTTACATGTCTTTTGCAATCTCTCTAAACATGAAAAAGATATTGATTTACACCTTTGTTGGACTCATTAAAATACTATTCACCACCATGATGAACATGAGCTTCTCCTTCCTAGGGTTCGTTAAACTCACTAGGTCGGATTTGTTCGAAGGATGAACTTACAGTGCAAGCATATGTTATCCCCTTCAAGCTTGTGATTAAAAAATAATTGGGGTACCTGCCAGAAATGGTGGGGTAAAATTTGGAAATCTAATCAATTGTGTTAGTAGCTCACTCTTAGACATGACACTTTATGCTTCGTGTCGGGATGGGATATCCTCCTTTTTATTGTTGACCTTCCTTAGTTGGGGCATTCATTTTTTCCTTCCATTTGATCTCTACCACATCATCATGACCACTGATCCTATGGATCCAAAAGTTGCAATATTCCAATCGTGTTGCTAATATGTTCAAGAGCTATCCTTCTACAGTTACACTTACCCTTGATTCTCTATATCATCCAAAATCATTTTGCATCCCTTTGTCTTGTTTCAATGATGTGGGGTACTTTATCGACCTCCTTTGACATGGCCGCTTCCTATCAACTTCAACTAATTATCCGAGAAGTTGACCGAGATACTCCCTTCCTATGCCTTAGATCTTGCATGCCCTAATGGTGAGTTCTTTGCACTCGATGACAAGTTCACATCATTGGCTTTTGATTGGGTGATTTCACGGGTGTTCGAATTCAGTTCCTCTATTCACATTCCATGAATTGTGTTGATATTACCTTGAGGAGCATTGTCATTATTGGTGGTTTCTCACATGCTTGTTAACAATTTACATCATCGGCTGGTAATCAAGTGAGTTTCTAGAATTTTCGATGTCAGCACATCCATTCACATGTTATAATTTGTACTTTGATTGGGTTGTGTTGGAGCACAAGACCCTGGGCTCAGATTTCAAACGTGCAGGTTGCAAGGTGGTGTGACATGATTATGTTGATATACATGTCTCTCTCAGATAGATGGTTGTGACCATACCATGAGTTATCATATGTGATCCTTCTCATTATTGGATGGCTGCGACCATACCTTAGTTTCAATATGATCCTCTTTATCAGATGGTTGCGCCCATACCTAAATCCATTTGCATGATATTTCTTTGGATGGATGCATCCATACCATGATTCATGTATCATTTGACAGACTTTTCAGTTTATGTATATGTATCTGTACTTTCTTGCAGGTTTTCCAACGATAGAATCTAGTTCCCTGCACTGGTTCATAAAGAATTTCATCCCTCACTCTAGTTCGGCCTTCACACTTTAGGAGGCATCTGTTACACAAAATTTTGTCATTGTCCCTATACTCCCCATTCCTTGATCCTGGAGGACCTCTGTAGTGAACCCTACATGCTTTTCCTTCATGAAGAAACTCCCATTGTGTCCCTCTTCATGAGCAGAACAATTCCCTTTTGCATCATTTCCCACAAATCTTCTATTTTTCCCAGTTTACAAGACCAGCGCTAATGACCCTTGTCCTCCTCACACTGATATGCATGGATTAGCACTGTCCCTAGCATCGGCTGGAGTGACTGATCTTTGTTTCAGTCATGTCTATCCTCTTTTGGAAAGTTTTTAAATAAGGAGTTGAAGCTTCCATCACTAGAAGCTTCATAACGGAAGTTTGGTAAATGGTTGAGCCGAATGGAGTCGAGGATGTCAATTTTGGATTCTTTCCCCTATAAGGATGAAACCACCTCAAGATATAAGACCTTATCCCATGAGAAGAGGAAACATATCCCATCCATTCATGCTATATAAACCTCCATTTTTCCCAAGCACAACCTAGTGTTAATGTTGGTGTGCTAGTGCTAATTAAGTTTGGAGTAAACAACAAGCTACTCATAGTTGGAGCTCTATAGTTGTGTGTGAGGGAGAAGTGTGAATTTAGTTTAGCGTGAAGACTAAAGGGGAGAGCCTTAAAAATATCATTGTTTAGGCCATCATAGAATGCTAACAGAAGTGTGTGGGAACCTGGTTTTGTCGGAGGAGAACAACAACGTCAAGACAATGGTTGTAATCTATTCTTGATTTAATATATATGCAACTATCGATTGATTTCCTACATAATGTGTCATCTCACATGTTTATGGATTAATGTTTCATGACTTGTTAAGTAGGTTGAATTACAATGTGTATATTATCATGGTTGTTGTTTGATTTTGTTTACTTATTTCAGGTGTTCGAAGAAGGAAACGAGAGATAGCTGAACTGAACAATGTGGTGAAGTAAAATTATAAGTGCGAACATGAACAAATTCCTCTAGCTTGATAATGGGTCTAGCCGCAATAGATACATTCTATGGAAGATTTCCTTAGGTTAGAATCAATCAAGAGGGCCTATTTCTTGGTCGCTTATCCTGCTTGATGATGTCCTCGCTTGCTCACTCCAACAATATCTTGCTTCCTTCTTCAAGCTTCTGAAACAAGTGAACAACAACAAACAACAAACATAATAATAGAGAAATTACAATTCAACCTACTTAACAAGTTAAGAAACATTAAGCCATGAATATGTAATATTACAAAACATGTAGGAAATCAATTGATAGTTTCATATATTAATATCAAAGAGAGATTACAACCATTTGTCTTAAAATTGTAGTCTTCCTCTGACAAGACTAGGTTCCCACACACTTCTACTAGCATTCCACGATGGCTTCAAACAACAATAGTTTTAAAGCTATTCCCTTTAGGCATCACTCCAAACCAAAACACACTTCTCCCTCACACAACTAGATAGCTATAACTATTAATATCTTTCTTGTCTACCCCAAACCAAAATATAATCAACACTCAACCAAAACTCTGCAACTATAACTCTCACACTAGCTTGTGCTTGGGAAGAAGGTGTTGGTCACTTTAATTGCTTATTAATTCAAACAACTATGTGCTACATGAATTGTCAACCCAGGGAAGTCTGTTTATTTCAAAGGCAACTACACACTGTATATGCTCAACCTCAAAAGCAATAAAAGTTGTAGTAATACATATACTAATTACACCTTGCCTTAAACAAACTGAAGATCTACTTTGAGTTACAGCAGGAACAATTTATCTATTGCAGACAGTTATCAAAGAATCCTTGATTACATTAAAAAGAACAATCTAGGAAAAGAAATCAATCTGCAGAGGAAAAGACTAGTTATGCTACAACAGAGAACGAGACCCTATTCCCCAAGCGGGAATCTTCAGCACCTGTTTCTAATTACTATGCTTCACAAACTCACTTTGTAAACTCAATTACCAATTAAAGCACTCACTGATTAGCTGTGAATGAATTTATGAAAGTAATGCAATAATCAATTGAAAAACAAAGTTTCAGCAATAAGTGCAGAGTTCCAGTAACGCATAAGAAAATTCAGTAAATAGAACTTAACAAGTTATGAATGGAAAATAACACTTAACACACTACAAGAATTTAATGGGTGAATCTTGTTATGAAGGTGGGCCCTTTCCTTCTTACAAGATTCCTCAGAAAAATGAACTAGAAAGGAATTTTCAGAATAGTATTTTATTCATCTGTCAATGTATCATATTACAAAAGATTCCAGTCCTTTTACTTTCAGCTAGACCTTCCTGCAGTATGTCTGTCCGTAGTACCTCTAATGTAGATGTCTCCTCTTTTTAAAGAGGAGACATCTATTACAATTTATTACATTATAAATCCTATCTTTAACCCGATATGCCAAAATAGGATAATTAGTTCTTCCATTAACAAAATGTTGTTACAATGGTTGTGACAATGCTGAGTTTGGAATGTAGTTGTTACGACCAATGTAACAGCTCCTTTGATGATCTCCTTTTGTTGTTGCTGAATCTAAAAATGCAAAGCATGGGCTATTTCAGCAACGGGATTTGCGCACTGTTCTAACTATTTCAGCAACATAAACTGTAATGATAAACCTATAGTCTTCAGATTGCTTCAACAACGTAGACTGTAATGATAAACTATTTCAACAACTATCCGATCAACCATTAACTATGAAGGTAATGTAATTATATGTAAAATAAATTAAACATATAATAATGAGAAGAAATATTAAATACCTTCAGAAAAATGGATTAAAGTAATAACAAGGACTTAAATACGGATTGGAAAAGGGTGAAATGATAGCAAAATGTGATAAAAAAGGGACAATGTAGGGTCCTAACATCCCCCCCGAATGAAAGGGTTGCATGTCCTCATGCAACTTTACTCTGAATCTGAGTCTGGGTACTGGGCCTTGGAGTGAAAATTACTTAGACAGTAACTATAGAAGGTACTATCAGCCAGATCTCTGAAGCTGTGCACACTTTGTAACTTCTGCCATGCTGCTGCTTCTTCCTTTTTGGTCAACCTGTAATGAGTCTTATACTCTTGTGCTAGCATCCATAGAAGAGGAAAATGAAAATGATATCCTACCCATTTTTCAGCACATTGCTAAACACATTTGACATAGTCAGGTACCCTTGAAATTGTTTCTTCAACATTAGGAGGACTGAAGGGATGATACTCCTTCCTTTCCTTAGAAGACTGTTGCCAGAATAAGTTGTTTGATTTTAAGGCAAGAGCTCCCTTGGATTTAACAAAATGTTGGCATTCTTCTAACACTGCTGCTTGTAGTTTCTTGATGTGTTCACCCATTCCTGGTTCCTTAAAAAATTGCCGATATTTAGCAACAAAAATGGCAGAATTATGTGGCTTGGATCAAATCCACAGAAGACGATTGTATTCACTATGCCTTGCTGAAATAAAGGCATTTGCCATGTGAGCTGATTAGCAAGGAAAGAGACAAAGGCCCTAATCTGAACATCACCAACCAAAGGGTTCAAATTGAGCTTCCTATCCTCAAGGATAGCTTCATTATGGAGATACAATTCACAGAGTAAATTTTGTTCATTGGTAGATGCTTCTGTGAAAACTTTCACAAACTGTCCAGGTCCAGATGCCTCATGAGGTATCCCATCTCTAATTGCCTTTATTTGAAAGAACGTTAAGCGTTCTGCAAGAAAAAGAGAGTAATTGGAAGATGGTTTCCTGGTAGCTAATAATCTCTGAACCAATCAAACATGAGGAGCAGTCTAGTTTTTAGTTGTTTATTCTCCTTCTTCTAGGCACGAGAATTTTGGAGTACCTACTCCAAAGCTTCCCAGTTTGAATATATATTATTTTTCCACAGTGATTTATGCTCCTGCAAGATCCTATCTTGCGACATAACATATCCTTTCTTCCATTTATCAATTTGTGTTTTAGTGCTGCTAGTCTAAGTAAAAACAGTCTTTGTAGGCCAAGGTTCAGTCTGAGTAAACACAGTTTTTGTAGACCGAGGTACAAGACTTTTAGTTTTAATAGTCATAGTAGGCTGAGGTATTTGTGGTTTAACCTCTTTTTCGAAAATTTTTGAAGGCCTTGCTAGTTCTTGTGTGACAATAGGGCGTTCCTCTTTAGTTGCAGCAAAAGTGGATGCAAGGGAGGCTCCAGGTAGTGGAATTTCAACTATTTTATAACCAACTTGATGATAAATGTTGCCACATTGGCTACACATATATTCCTTATATCAGTCTTTCTCTGTACTTTTCTCAGCCATGGATGTTGCATGGGCTAAAGTATACAAATTAATCTCTTTTTCGTAGGATTCCCTTGCCATTATTAATTCCTACTTATAAGCTTCGAGTTCTGATTTAGAAATTTGTTTTCTTATAGAAGGGAAGCCAGGGTGACTGGGCTTTGTGTAGTAGTCACAATCTCAGTAGCTGGTTCTTGTATGGCAACTACTGGATGAGTAGCTTGTTGTTCCGTAATAGCTACATAGTTTGCAACATCTTGAGCATCCAGATTTGGCATATCAACGGGTGGTTCTTGTGTGGCAGCTGCTGAATCAGTCGCTGGTTCTTGTGTAACAGCTATGTGTTGTGCAACATCCTAGTCATCTATGTTTTGTATATCAGCAGGTGGTTCTTGTGTGGCAGCTACTGAATTAGTAGCTAGTTCTTGTGTGATAGTTACTTGCTGTGCAACATCTTAGTCATCTGTATTCTGTATATCAGCAGGTGGTTCTTGTGTGGCAACTACTAAATGAGTAGTTGGCTCTTGTGTGATAGCTAATTGATGTGCAACATCCTGGGTATCTAAATTTTGTGGATCAGTAGCTGGTTCTTGTATGGCAGCTGTTGAATGAGTAGCTAGTTCTTGTGTGACAGCTACTTGTTCTGAAAGAAATGGTGTCATAAAATCCTAGGCATCTGGTTCTTGTATTTCAGTGCCCGAGGGTGAGACAGGTAAAGATTCAGGGACTTGGGACTGTAGTGGGGTATGGGGTTTTAGACCAATAGGTGAGGAATTTAGGATGGTAGCAAAAAGCTACTTCAGTTGATGCCCTCATTTGTCTTTTTGGTAGGAAAACAATCTTATTTTGCCTTTTTCTTTTTAGCATAGCGATGGGAAAGTTATCTTTGGAATCATCACTAGGAATGTGGACAATAGGATTAGATGATTTTGCTAAATTATGGGATGGAGTTGATGTGGTGGGAGGGTCAATTCGGTTGGCTGATTCTGCTAGTGGAATTTTTGGGGGACCAAGAATGGTCCCTGGTTGCTGTTCGGAGGGATTTTCAAGGATTTCTTGAGGATTCTCAGCAGCTTCTTGAGGAATTTCAATAGCTTCTTGAGGAATTTCAGCTGCTTGCTCAGGGTCTAGGGGTGGGTGATTGAGAGGGGGGTTTTGTTGAGCAAAAACCCTATGAATTAATAGTTGGACAAAACGGTGATGGGTGAGGGAAAGGAGTGGGAACTATGCTTGTCTACAGTAATGTGACATATTCTTTAGAGACCCAAGTAAATAATACGACATATTCAACAGTCGACCATGTCTCAAATGATTTAATAAGACAAAATCATGCTGATAGACTACCTGGTAGCGACCTTCACAGGTGAGATAATTCTCAATGAATTCAACAATCGTCAGCCATGGAGGTGGTAATGAGTGAAGTCAGACACCTCGGCCTTTGGGCTCAACCTACTCTCCTGGTAGAAGAAAGTCCTATTGTGCATTTAGAATGATATGTTTACAACTAAACCATCGAGTGCTAGTGATTGGTAGACTTGAAACCTATGTTATATCATACTTTGAGGCTGGAATTCAAACTCCCTAGATAGTAGAATAGCCATCCCATAAATTACATACAAATTCAAGGACTTGTTGTGGATCAAATCCTGAAGCTTCTGAAAATATTCTACCCAGCTTGCCAGCTGAAAAATCTAATATACTTCTGGGTGTAATTCTAGTAGAGCTATCAAGTCGAGCTCATGTCGAATAGCAGGTCCTCCCATAGTTAGCCAGCTTCAGTAAAATGCACAGTCAAAAACTGAGTTACCGCACTTTAGACAGAGTAAATTTTGAGAATGAGAACACGGAGTTACAACAGAGAGGTGGGGTGATAAGACATGATCTGGGTAAAAAAATGACGGTAATTGGCTTGTTGTGAAATGATGGCATATAATCTTGGTATTCCCCCCAACTATGGCTAAGATAATGACTTTAAATGTATAGGGATTGTGGTAATAATGACATAATCTTCTCATTTAACTATAGTTTAATAATATTTACACATAATAATTACATACCTCATGTTTACCTTTGATACATATTCTGAAAATATAGTGCGCGTTGATAATAGATCATCAATAGTTATGGAAGAGGGTTTTGAAACATGAGGGTGATTATATGAAAGGCTTGTATAATCATAGGAGAAGGCAGTGAAAGGACAAAGTTATAAAAATAATGGAAGAAGTGATTTTCACAACGGAAAGTAGTGTGTGGTAATTTTTTTCTTTGAAAAGAAATGGTGTTTTAGCAACGGGAAAATGGGTAAAGGATGGTGTTTCAGCAACAGGAAAATGGGTAAAGAATGGTGTTTCAGCAACAGGAAAATGGGTGGAGGATGGTGTTTCAGCAACGGAGAAGATAAGGAAAAATGTTTATGAAAAGTACTGTTAATGGGAGAAATAGGGAAAATTTTGCTGAAGAATACTATTTCATTGATGATAAAAATAGGAAAAATGTTGCTGAAAATAATGGGAAACATGGGGAAGAGAAAGGGGGGAAGATGATGGAAATGTTCTGGAAAATGGGGGAATTAACTATGGATTGAAATGAGATGACAGTGCTTCACAAAATGAAGCTTAGATCTACCTGTAGTAGGATTGTCCTTTCCAATCAGCCTTTCCTACATCTGGAATCTACAAAATAATCAATTGTAACATGCCAACCCTTGATAGGGATTGTTAGTTAAGAAATCTAATCTAATGCTAAAAATACAATGTAGAAATTAGGTGCAATAAGGGGCAACAGGCTCCCCCAAAAAGAGATAATGTGAATCTACCATGCAAGTGGCCTTAAAATGCTCCTTGGAAATGGTTTGTTGGTACACACAGAGACGATACCCATTTACTAATAATGGTGTTCTAGAATCATCAATTGTTAGGAGCCTTACTGTTCCATTGGGAAAAACAATATCTATTTCGTAAGGTCCCAGCCATCTTGTTCGTAATTTCCCTTGAAAATATTCAAACTAAGAATCATACAATAAAGCCCAATTACCTTTTTGGAACTACTTATGCTCGATGGTTTTGCCATGCCACCTAGTTATTTGTTGTTGGATCATAGTTGTTTGATGGATGGCATCTAATCTCTTTTCATCCAATTCCTGGAGCTGCTGCAACTTGGCTGTCTGTGCATAAGTCAAATCAAGGTTAGCAGTTATATCATTTCTTAAGGTTTTAATTTCAAATTCCACAGAAAAAACAACACTTTTACCATAAACCAATTCATAGGGAGAGAATCCTGTAGTATTTCTCCAGGTAGTTTTGTAAGCCCATAATGCTTCAAGGAGCCTTTGAGACCAATCCTTCCTATTTTCCTTCATTGTTTTTGTTATAATGGCTTCTATAAATTTGTTTGTACTCTCCACCTATCCATTGGCGTGGGGGTGGTATGGTGTAGTCATTCTATGATGAATATGATATTTTTTAAGGATGGCTTTAAAACCATGAGAATTGAAAAGAGGTCCTCCATCTATAACTAGCTCTCTAGGCACTCCAAATCTAACAAAGATTTCTTCAAATATAAAGGCTAAAAGAGATTCTTCATAAGCTCTAATGAGTGCCTTAGTTTCCACCCATTTAGTCATATAATCTGTACAAACCAATATGTAAACTCTTTGATTGGATGGAGGATTAATGGGCCCTACAAAGTCTAGAGCCCATCTTTCAAAAGGTTCAAGTATTACCTGGGGATTCAATGGAATTTCATCTCTATGATTAGGTTGACCCATTCTCTGACAGCTATCACAGGCCCGAACATATTTCTTTGCATCCTTGAAGAGTGAGGGCCAATAATAACCCATTCTAAAAATTTTGTGTGCTGCTCTCTTATCAGCAAAATGCCCTCCACAAGTGCCATCATGAAAAGCCTTCAGTATATCATAAACCTCATCTTCTCTAATGCATCTTTGGATTTCATGATCAAGTCCTATATGGAAAAGACACCCAATTATCTAGCTATACCGGGCACTTTGTTGAATGATCTTTATTTTCTCTCGATGTGATAGGTGTGATGGAAACTTCCCTACAACCAAATAATTGCCAATGTTTGCATACCAAGGTGAGTGAGCAGATACTGCAAATAAATATTCATCAGGAAAGGAATCATCTACTAGAGTATTATTATCAGCTTTTAACTGAGAAAGGAAATCAACAACTACATTTTCTTTACCTAGTCGATCTACAATTGTAATATCAAACTCTTGTAATTATAGTAACCACCTAGTGACTCAAGCATTTGTGACAGATTTGTTCATTAAATACTTAATAGTCGAGTGGTCAGTGTGAACAAAAGTAGAGTAACCAGTAATGTAATGTCGAAATTTATTAATAGCATAAATGACTGCTAAAAATTCATTTTCAGTAACTGTGTAATTAAGCTCAACAAGATTCATATTCTTACTAATGAAATAGATAGCATAAGGAAGATGGTTTTCCTCTTGTCCCAAGACAGCTCCAATTGCAGTATCTGAAGCATCAGAGGATATATGAAAGGGAAGTGCCCAATTAGGTCCCCTTAAAATAGGAGTTGTAGATAATTGATGCTTGAGTTCATTGAATTCTTTCTGGAAAAGCTCAGTCCACTTGAATTCAATGTTTTTCATAAGTAACACAAACAAAGGAGAAGTTGTTTTATAATTTTTTTTAATAAATCTTCTATAGTATCCAGCATGTCCTAAAAATCTTCTCACATCAGTTTGTGTTCTAGGGATAGGAAGGGTCTGAATTACCTATATTTTGGATGGATTTAACTAAATTCCTTGAAATGAAATAAAGTGTCCAAGTACAATTCCTTCATTCATCATCATATGACATTTTCCAGTACTTAGGGAAAGGTGAGCTTGTACACAACGTTTAAGTACTTTATCAAGGTTTTGTAATGCATCTTCAAAAGTCACACCATAAGGGGTAAAGTCATCCATAAATATCTCCATAGAGTCATTAAGCATATCAGAAAAGATTCTTATCACTGCTCTTTGAAAAATTGTTGGAGCATTACATAGTCCAAACGGGAGAACTCTATAGGCAAAAGTTCCCCGGGGACTATTAAAAGTGGTCTTGTCTTGGTCTTGGGGTGCAATTTTTATTTGGTTATATCCACTAAAACCATCTAAAAAGGAAAAGAATTTCTTCCTTGAAAAACTATCTAACACCTGATCAATGAATGGCAAGGGGAAGTGACCTTTTTGAGTGGATTTATTTAAGGCTCTATAATCTACACACACTCTCCATTTCCCATTTTTCTTAGGTACTATCACCAATGGAGAAACCCATTCACTATCAGATATGGGGTATATAAACCCTGCATTAAGAAAATTTTGAAGTTCTTCTTTGATAATTTCCCTCAAATTGGGATTCATTCACCACTAGGGTTGACAGATTGGTCGGAAACCTTCCTTGATATAGATGCGATGAGTACATAATTCAAGAGAGGTTCCCTTCATATCTGTATAGCCCCATGCGAATGATTCCTTATTTTCACAAAGTAACTTCAATAGTTGCTATGTTTCAGCATCTGTTAAATTGGGGTTTATGTTCAATGTTTTGCTAGGTTTGATTTCTACTGTTATGCTTTTAGGGGAGATGGTAGTTGATGTTTGAGGTAGACCTTCAGATTTAAGCTTTTCCTAGGTTTCAGATTCCAAAATTGTAGTCAACTGATCATACGTTTCAAAAGTGACCGAGGAGGGTTGAGAAATAAAATTACTAATTACTTCATCCTCCATGGTATCTTTAAGAGTTAAATCTTGTCCGATAGTCAAAATAGGTTGAGTAGCATTATCATCGTAGTCCAACCATACATAATTATCATTATTAATCATAGGTGTGACATGAGGATAAAGAGTAAGTTGCTTGGTTTCACATCCATTAGAAATTGTCATTGAACTAGATCTACAACTGATAAAGGCATCGGCTGTGGCTAGCCAAGGCCTTCCCAAAATTAGAGGATGTCCCCCCAACTTTATTTTAGTCTGCAATACCACAAAGTTAGCTGGGTAATGTCAGGATTCAACTAAAATGATTAGGTCTTCAATGACTCCTTCTGGTTTGATTGTAGAATGGTTAGCTAACTCCAGAATGGTTGGTGTCTCTTTGATCACATTCTTTAGTTGTAACAATTGTGAAGTTTCAAGAGTCATAATATTTATAGCAGCAACTAAATCTACTAGAACTCATGAAATAATAGTTTTTCCAGTTTGTACTCTAACCGTAGGATGGTCGAGATCACCATATTTAACAGGAGGGGCTTTACTGGACATTAAAGCAGATAGATCACCCATAACATGAATTGTAAGGGGATCTTTAGCTTTCCTACCAGGTTTCTTAATACAAATATCTCTCATAGTTCTGGCATAGATTGGTACATCTCTGAGTGCCTGTAAGAGTGGAATTTTAACATAAAGATTATGTAATTCCCCTAAAAGATTAAAAATAGGCAGCTCAGGTGTTATTAAAAGCTAAACGCTCAAGGAATGGTGGCTTTGCTGTTTCAGCACCCTTATTAGAGGGTGGTTGTACCTCCTTAGGTAAATTTCTCTCTGTCTCTTCTTTATCAAAATAAGAAGAGGTAATATCATCAATAATAGGTTCAACTATTTTTCCAGATCATAAATGAATATCATTACACTCTGCAGGGAAAATAGGAGATATAGGATGGTTCTGAATATCAATGACTTGCACAACTTTATTATTGGGGTTAGGGTTTGGTTGTACATCTAGCTAGGGTCTCATCATTTGATTATTTGGTGGAGCACCTGATGGTAGAGGGAGTGGTTGTTGAAACTGAGGAAATTGATTTGGAAATGGGATTTGTTGAGCTTTCCAGTTTGGATTCCATTGATTAAAATAAGATTGTTGTTGCGGGGGCCAAGGAGTCCACATTTCTGGGTCTACGAAGGGAGGGTTTGTTTGCTGCATGGGTGGGTAATTCATTTGATTGAAGGGTGGGTATTGCATCTGGTTAAAGGGAGGGTAGTTTTCTTGATTAAAAGAAGGATAATTAGTCCAACGATTAGACGATGTAAATGGGATATTAGAGTTAATACCTTGTCCTCGTGGTTGCCATTGCCTTCTCTGTGTCAACAAATAGACCGATCCAGCTTCTTCTTCGGTTGATTGCAATGCTGCTTTTATTCCTGGTAAAGAAGGGAATTGTTGTGTTTCATGATCCTTCTCACAAAGGGTGAAAATTGGCACTTTGTTCAATGGGCATTCCCTTAGCGGATGTTTATCTCTGCAATTGGGGCAGAAGATAGCCAAAGCAGCTTCTGATTCTACTTGTTTCTTCTTAACCTGCAAGGTATCAATCTGTGAAGCAAAGGAACTTAACATGTCAGTTTTGAATTCCTCAAGTAAATTACCTATTTCAGCTCTTGTTGCTCCTCCACTGGCTGATTTTTTGATTCTTGAATATGTATTATCCCTGCTACTTGATATATTCCTTGCAGCTCCTCTTGAACATCTTTTGCACAGGTTAACAATTTCATCATATGATTCTTTAGATATGTCCCCTTTACCAAGCATATTTAGCATGTCTAGACAATCATCCCTTACCCCTTTCAATAATATTATTTTAAGAATATATTTACTTACATAAGGATGATTGGATCTTTGCACACTGTACTGTAGCCTTTCCACAAAGTCCTCCAAATTTTCATCCTCCTTTTGTACCATCTTAAATGGTTCCTCCCCTTTTTCTCTCATCCAGCAGTAGTCTTGATATTTGGTCAAAAACTTCTATTTCATTTGTTCCGATGTTGTGATTACATGGCCTCCCAGACTCATGAACCATCTTAGTGCATTTCCTTTTAGTGTTGCTGGAAATAGCTTCAGTTTCTAAGCATTAGTAACATAATCATAGCTTCTGCATAATATATCAAACTCAAAAAGAAACTCATCAGGATTTTCAGAAGATAAACCATGGAAGTTAGGTAAGGCTGAAAGTGGGATATTCTTCATGGGATTTTCCCATCTGGGAAGATCACCAATAGGAAATCCCAAGGTAGGGAAAGAATTCTCATCTCTTCCTTCTCCTCCTACCTGTCCTCCACCAAAGAGTCCTTCATTGTTCCCTTCCATTGGTTGTTCTCTTGATGCACTTCTTCAATGTTTTCTGTTGGCTCCTCAATGTCTTCAATTGGTTCCTCAATATCTTCTACTAGTTCCTCAATATCTTCTACTGTTTCCTCAACCTTTTTAGGGCCCACAACTTCCTCTGTTTCTTATTTTGTTTGAAGAGAATAATGAGTCCTTGACTTTTGAGAGCTTATCCTCTGAGAAGTTTCAGCTTTTATTATAATCTCATCAATAAAGGTCTTTCTTCCTCCTCTTCCTTTTCCCTTGCCACCTGTAGGGTTAGTTTTCTTGCGTTCTCTCATGCATTCTGCACATCTAAAAGAAAAACATTAATGCTTTTAAAATCTATGGTTACCTTCCCCAGCAATGGCACCAAAATATTGGTCACTTTAATTGCTTATTAATTCAAACAACTAAGTGCTACATGAATTGTCAACCCAGGGAAGTCTGTTTATTTCAAAGAAACTACACACTGTATATGCTCAATCTCAAAAGCAATAAAAGTTGTAGTAATACATATACTAATCACACCTTGCCTTAAAAAAACTGAAGCTCTACTCTGAGTTATAGCAGGAACAATTTCTCTATTGCAGACAATTATCAAAGAATCCTTGATTACATTAAAAAGAACAATCTAGGAAAATAAATCAATCTGTAGAGGAAAAGACTAGTTATGCTATAACAGAGAACAAGACCTTATTCCCCAAGAAATAATCTTCAACACTTGTTTATGATTATTATGCTTCACAAACTCACTCTGTAAACTCAATTACTAATTAAAGAAATCACTGATTAGCTGTGAATGAATTTATGAAAGTAATGCAATAATCAATTGAAAAACAAAGTTTCAGCAATAAGTGCAGAGTTCCAGTAATGCATAAGATAATTCAGTAAACAGAACTTAACAAGGTATGAATGGAAAATAACACTTAACACACTACATGAATTTAATGGGTGAAACTTGTGATGAAGGTGGGTCCTTTCCTTCTCACACGATTCCCCAGAAAAAGGAACTAGAAAGGAATGTTCAGAACAATACTTTATTCATCTGTCAATGTATCATATTACAAAATATTCCCGTCCTTTTACTTTTATCTAGACCTTCCCACAGTCTGTACATAATCCCTCTAATGTAGATGTCTCCTCTTTTTAAAGAGGAGACATCTATTACAATTGATTACATTATAAATCCTATCTTTAACCCGATATGCCAAAATAGGATAATTAGTTCTTCCATTGTTGCTACAATGGTTGTGACAATACCGACTTTGGAATGTAGTTGTTACGGCCAGTGTAATAGCTTCTTCGATGATCTCCTTTTGTTGCTGCCGAATCTAAAAATGCAAATCACGAGCTATTTCAGCAACGGGATTTGCGTACTGTTCTAACTGTTTCAACAACATACACTGTAATGATAAACATGCACTCTTCAAACTGTCTCAGCAATGTAGAATACAATGATAAACCGTTTCAGCAACTATTAATCAACGATTAACTATGAAGGTAATGTAATTATATGTAAAATAAATTAAACATATAGTAATTAGAAGAAATATTGTATACCTTCTTAAAAATGGATTAAAGTAATAACAAGGACTTAAATAGGGATTGGAAAAGGGTGAAATGATAGAAAAATATGTGATAAAAAAGGGACAATGTAGGGTCCTAACAGAAGGGAGGTTTATATAGGAAAAATGGATGGGAGATGGATCCTCCTCTCATGGGAAAATGACTTATCCCTTGAGGTAGTTCCATCATTATAGGGGAAAGGAGCCCAAATTGTAATCCTTGACCCCATCCGGCTAAACCATTTACTAGACTTCCATTACAAAGATTCTAGAGCTGGAAGCTTTGTCTCTAATTTAAAAAACTTTCCATAACAGGACCGCTGCGAATGAAACACAGCTTAGTCACTCTAGTCGGTGCCAGAAGTAGTGCTAATATCTACACATTGGTGCGGGGGAGACAAAGGCCATTAGCACCGGTCTTGTAAACTGGGAAAAACAAACATTTCAAGGGAAATGGTGCAAAAGTGAAATGATTTTCCCATGAAGAGGGACTCAATGGGAGTTTCTTCATGAAGGAAAAGCATTCGGGGTTCAATGTAGAGGTCCTCCAAGATCAAAAAATGGGGAATACAGGGACAGTCACAAAATTCGATGTAATAGATGCCCCTTAAAGCGTGAAGGCCGAGTTGGAGTGAGGGATGAAATGCTTTATAAATCAGTGTGGGGAACCGGTCTGCCATCGGAAAACTTGCAAGCAAGTACAGATACATATACATAAAATGAGATATCTATCAAATGATACATGAATTGTGGTATGGATGCAACCATCTAGAGAATGATCATGTAAATGGACCCAGGTATGGACGCAACCATCCAATAATGAGAAGGATCACATATGATAACTCATGGTCTAGTCGCAGCCAACCATCTGAAAGAGACATGCATATCATCATAACCATGTCACACCTCTTCGCAACCTAGACTTTTGTGATCTAAATCTAGGGTTTTGCGCTCCAACACAACCCGATCAAAGTACATATCCTAGCATGTGAATATATGTGATGATGTCGAACATGCTATAAAGTTACTTAATTACCAGTCGATGATGTAAACTGATAATAAGCGTGAGTGAAACCACCAATAATGACAAGGTTCCTCAAGGTACTATTAGCACAATTCACGCAATGTGAATAGAGGAACTGAAGTCGAACACCCGTGAAATCACACGATCGAAATCCAATGATGTAAACTTGTCATCGAGTTCGAAGAACTTGCCATTAGGGCATGCAAGCTCTAAGGTACTAGAAAGGAGTCTCTCGGTCAACTTCCCGGATAATGAGTTGAAGTTGACAGAAAGTGACCGTGTTGAAGGAGGGCCATAATGAATCCCACATAATCAACGTGAGACGAGAGAATGCAAAATGATTTTGGATGATATAGAGAATAAGAGGTAAATGTCACTGCAGAAGGACAACTCTTGAACATATCGGTGACACAATTGGAAGTTTGGAAGCTTTTGGATCCATAAGATTGGTGGTCATGATGACGTGGTAGAGATCAAATGGAAGGAAAAAAATGAATGGCCCAAACCCAGGAAGGTCAATGATATAAAGGAGGATGTCCCAACCTCACACAAAGCAAAGAGTGTCATGTTCAAGAGTGAGCTGTTGACACGACTAATAGATTTCCAAATTTTCCCCCGCCATTTCTTTCAAGTACCCCAATCTTTTTTAATCGCAAACTTGAAGGGGATAGCATATGCTTGCACTATAAGTTCATCATTCGAATGAATCTGACCCAGTAAGTTTAACGAGCCCTAGGAAGGAGAAGCTCATGTTTGTCATGGTGATGAATCTGATGTTGTTTAATAGTTTAACGAGTCCGACAAAGGTGTAACTTGGTATTTTTTCATGTTTAGAGAGTTTGAAAAAGACACGTAAAAGAAGACTCCACATGGTCCCTTTTCATGCATTTGTGTCTCTCGAGCACGAAAAGGTAGAAAACAATACTTCAGAGAACCGCTTGAGCATTTTAGTCAAGGAGTACCTTTTTCGTAAATAGTTCCTCCTAGCCTGAAAAGGGGTAAACTTATACTGGGTGCATGACATTTCGCATCCATTAATGAGTTCGAAACGACAAGGGCTTGGCCATATTTTCACTTTTAAAGGACTGGAAAAGAGATGATAGCGGACCCCCAATTTTTATTCCCTTTAATGAGTTAAAAAAGGAAACAATACTCGGCAATCTTTTCATATGAGTTTAATGAGTCGAGAAAAGAGCTGAAACATGACTCATCATCATCGTCGAACATCCATAACCTATCGCTGCACAAGTAAGGTAAAGTGTATTATCGAGTCCTTAAGGAAAAATAGGTCAAAATATTTACAAACCCTGATATTTTCATGAAAAAATGAATAAAAAGGGGAAAAGTAAATATAGTTTACCATTTACCATTTTACCTTTGCTAGGAAGACTTTTTAACTACTTTTTCCCTAGTTGTTTCAGAGTAGATTGTGCGAGATCTAGGAGGTCAATCGATGAGCTGCCAGTTCCAGGTAACAATCGAAGCCCTGAGCTCCATTTTCAACCTATTTATTTCTGCTTTTACCCATTTTTTGGATTTTTAGGGAGGTTTTTGAAAATATTTTTTGCCCTCAGTCGGCGCAATTTCCAGGGATGGAATCGTGCCAGCTGAGGGTGATTAATAAAGCCATCCATATCAATTGGTGCAACTATTTTTAAAATAGGCACGCCAGCACCATGGATAGGGAAAATCCCTATTTTCTCAAAAACTAACCATTTAAACTTGAATTTATGTGCCAAGGATGATTATTGACTCAAATTAATGGATTTTGTAGGAGACAATCACCGAAAATGGTGGACTGGAAGGAAGGGAACATGAAGATGTTGACACCCAAGCAATGAATGACCCAAATTTCCTGGAGGCTTTGAGGGCTTACAGGCTACTCAAATTCTTCCTTACACCGGGGATGTGGGCCTAGCCTGAGTTGCTTCGATACTTGATTAGTCTTGGGACATTAATTGGGAGATTTTTGTCATTGGTGACCAGGAGTTGGAGTTGGAAACTTCATATATCTACTTCATCATTAGATTGTCTTGTAGAGGTGAGCCAGTGAACTTGTATGGGTCACGTCCAATCAGGGCAAGCATATCTTCCCTGCTTATCGAACACTGCCCCGAAGCCCTAAAATCTAAGAGTGGGAAGATAGAGATTTGTAGTGTGTGAGACTTGACACTGAGGGTGCTTCTGTTGAATATAAATAGAGTGGTGGGGTCCTAGGTAGAAAATGAGACTAACAAGTTAAAGTTCCTTTATGCTATTGACTGCACAGCTCCTACAACCTTCAACTGGGTAGAGGCCATGAAGATGAACATCAAGCACCAGCTGTCCAAATCCAAAGTAGGGAATCTGAAGCAATTTGGCTTTGGATCTATACTTGTTACCTTATTCCTAGAACGAGTACCACTATTCTAGTATTAACTAACTGAGGTAGATCCTACTATGCCACGCGATCCACGGATGGCCCATTGGAGTCATTTGATTCCCAGGATCATTGGGGATCAGCATATGTCATACCGACCTACATTATTTTTATGGCTAGAATGGCAGAAGATCATCGTGGAGGACTGGTCATACAATGGCATTGATCTTCATGGAGATACAGATATGCCCTTACTAGAAGGAGAGGACTTTGATTGCAAGGGTAAAGAATCAAATTTTTAATTTTGATATTTTTTAATTGTTTTTGGTATACATGTGCTTATAACATTTCTCTTGTTTATGTAGATGTTGGACCAGAGCGGCCAACTGAAATGTCCTCGATAGCCAGGCACGTCCCCTGCCCTATTGATGCTATCACCCCTTATCAAGAAGGGAGTGACAATGAGGAGGATATTGCAAGGAACCTTGAGGGGTTAACTCATGGTATCCTAGAGTATGCTCGGATAGGAGTCATGCCCCGTTGGTACTAGAGACACACGGTGGGAGTCTCAGATCCAATCCATTGATTTTTGAGTCATGTTGCATGAGTCGTCTCATGCTACCATGACCACCATGCTGATTAGTTCCTAGGTCCAAGACTTACATGTTTTTGAGGCCTACGTGGCACAGATGTATGCGGCCTGCGAGCTGCTGATGTTATTTTAGACACACATATTATTTTTTGGGGTTCTGATGTATCAAACATTCTCACCATATATATATATATATATTATATATATATATATATATATATATATATATATATATATGTTGTATTTTCCTGTCTATTATGGTATAAATGGTTTGTCTTATCTTTTACATGTTTCATAAATGTTTATCCAACACGTAATTAGCTAATGCGGCTATCAATGTATTCATGCGTCTAAGAATATGATGATATGTAATATAATCAAAATGCCTTTCCAATAGATGGATACAAAGATAAATTCTCAATATTTGAGGTTTCTTGAAGAAATATTGCCTGTTGAGTTGAAGGACAACAAGCTGTGAATCCATGTTGACAACCAATTCTTTGATGCCCAGAGTGATGGCTTCTGACAACAGTTCAATGACCTCACTGTATTTAGAAATGTTGTTGGTTGTGTGACCTAAGAAGATACCTTGAAGGTCAATCAACTCACCATTAGGGTCATAGATAGCCCATGCCATGGATGATATGTTCTAAGTACTACAAAAAGCACCATCAACAAAACCAACATGAGGAGTCGCAGACATCTATAAAGCAAGAAAAGCATAGTAAACATGAAATTTGTTTGAAAACTATCACACAAAACCACGTTGTACAAAAATGAATCACACACTAATGTACAAAAGTAACCATGCAAGATGACCTAGGCATAGTACTTTTTGAGAGAGTCCATACTGGGACTCGGGTAATCAATCAACACAGATGAACACCAGAGTTTTATTGTTGTCATGATGAGTAAGCATCGACTTCGCTAAATAATGGAGTTTAACTCATATAAGGCTTTTCCCCCATGCCCCCTGGACGAGGGAGGGTTACAAGTCAAAGGAAAATCGGTGAAAACTCAGGGAGGCTGAAAAATCCTAAATCCATGAAGGGATAAAGGTGCCCTCAGTTGAAAGATCTTGATTATGTTAGGATAAATTGACACATCAATAAATAATGGAGAAGAGGACTCTTTGAAAATGGTAGACATGACCACCGGGCGAGGCAAGAATGAGGATCGATGATGAGTATCGATCCATGGTGGTTCCTCGAGAGACATGATTTCCATGATACCTTCATTAGCAAGGAAGGTCTTAGCTAAGGGATCAAATGATTCTAAAGTGCCAATCCAAGGGGATTGAGAGTAGATATCGAGAGAGGTCTTTGATGTATGAGAATTAGAGGATGCAGAGTTTGAAGCTGAAACAATTTCCACGTAATTGACTTCGGCGAGACTAAGCGACGTAACCTCACCCCAAGTATCAGCATGATCTAGTGCAAGTATGGCCCAGGGATCATATTTGACCAAGATCATGTTGACAGAGGCAACATGAGGAGGTGGGAGTGGAAAAATTCCCATTAACGTAGAATCTTTGAGAGACCTACCCCTACACTCTCATAGGGAGCACCAGAGTGCTTAACATATGGAACATTGCCATACGAGGAGGAAGAGGCAAAGAAAGACAACTGATCGACGGTGAAAATTTTCCCTTGATGGGGAAAATAGATCACATGAAACAAAGAGGAGGTCATGGCAAGCATGGAATGAGTCCAACTTCGACTGAGTAGAAGATTAATTGATATTGGTGTCAAAAATTTCTACTTCGACTTACACTGTCTTGCCTTCCAGGGTGATGACAAGGTTAGGTAAGTCATCGAAGGGTCACGAGTTGCGCCCATCGAAATCTTCCAAATTGTTCGGAGATTGGTTCAATGCAGAGGAACCAATAGCCTTCCAACATGCAGTTGACATGATGCAAGTGGAAGCATCTTCCTTAATGACAGTGCGATGGATGGCCTTCTCATTGATGATTACCTGAATAAGAAAGGCAATCTAATGAGGGAGCCATGGAACATGTTCTTGTAGATTGAAACATATCAAATTGGAATCGGTGGGATCAATGCCCTTGATAATTGACGGTACTGCTATATCACGAGCAATTGGGGCTACGAGTGACTTGGTAAACCATTCAATGAGAAAATGATCAAATATCTCAAATTTTATCAGGCAATGTCTACGTCTCCATTCATGGATGTGATCAAAGATGTGCATCGCAATATCTTTCTTAAGTGATGTAAGTAAATAGGTGCCAGTTTCATAGCGAACTGACAACTAAAAATGTGTGAGGAAAAAAATAGATAACAAGTTAAAGTCATGGTAAGTACTTCAAGGTAGCTCTATGTACCATTGCATTGTAGCACCCATGAGGGTTCGTTGGGAAAGATGAAGATGAATGGAATCGTCCATGTACGAGTTCGACAAGCACCAGAGGTGATATGTCATCACATGGGCCTGAGGATCTTCTTTAGCTTTTCCATCGAACTTTCGCCAATCACTTGGTATCTTGGATAGCACTAGAGGCCACTATGATGAATGAAGGATCAGATCATTCATAAGGTGCAATACATCCAGAAAATCGAATGTAGCCAAGAAAGGTAATTGAGTGTTAAAGGCATGGGAGGCCAATAAGTAGGCCCAAAGGGAGGAGCCCATCCCTGCTGGTAAGGCGTTTGGCCCCACAGTGGGGGATTTTGGCCATATGGCATCTGAGGCTGACCCTATTGCAGATTAACTTGATCATAGGGATGATTTTGACCTTGAATACCTTGAAACTATCTAGGCATAGGTTGTTGATAAGAAACATATGGGTTAAAAGGTTGTTAAGCCTGTTAACCTTGGACATATGGATATGGAACCTATTGTCCTGGAACATAAGGCTGATGAAACTGTTGTCCCGAAACAAGAGGATTTTGGACCTGTAGTCCTTGGGCATAAGGTTGATACACTTATTGCCCTTGGACCTAGGGATTTTGCACTTGGTGCCCTTGGCTGGCAGGATTCTAAACCCGTCGACCTAGGACATGAGGGTTTTGGGCCTGCTGCTGCAAGAATTGACCTTGACCCTGCCCCTGCAAGGGTTTACCTTGTTGGCATGCATACAAGGGTTGCTACTGCCTTGGTTGGTTTTGATGTTGCAAGGGTTGACCTTGCGGTTGCAAAATTTGTCCTTGGGGTTGCATAGGTTGGCTCTGAGGGTATGGGTTGAGAGGTGTGTGGAGCATATTGCATCTGTTGCTGTGCAGCTTGCTGCAACTATTGTAAGGATTGACCTTGGGGTTGTTGTAGGTGACCTTGTTGCGGGATAATTTGTCGTTATTGTTGCAATGAGAGCTATTTTTGCAATAAAGGTTGCCCTTGTGGTAACAAAGGGTGTCCTTGTTGTTGTAGGGGTTATCCTTGTTGTTGCAAGGGTACTTGAACAATGCCCAGGAAATTACTGAACTGAATCTGGCCGTAGCTAGGATGGATGTATTGCCCAGATTGGAGGGTGTAAGGTTGATTAACCAATCCTTGAAAACCATATGGAACGTAAGGATTTTGATATTGGACTTAGCCCTATAAGGCTACTAATACTGAACATTGCTCGACCCATATAAACCAACGAGATTTTGAACCAGTTGGTATTGGACATTGCTTGATCTAGTAGGATCAAAAGGGTTATAAATAATACCAGAAGAGGGCTAGTTTATACCAAGCATGTGAGCTTGTGAGTTGCTCACATTAGTGGCACCTGGTACCATGGAAACATTCAGGTTCTTCCCCCTAGGCGGTGGCACAATCTAGCCACTGACTGGCGGTATGGAGGAACTGACAGAGACAATCTTTGAAACTGCCAGCTGTGTATGACGTGTAATTGGGATCGATGATACAAGAGTTTTCAGAATGATGGCTTGCATCGAGATGGAAATAACGACCTGTTGGGAGTTCGTGCTCATAACAAACAAACCTGACGTAGGTCTGATGCCTGACGCCTATATAGGATTATGGTAGAGTGACGAGGCACTAGGTGTACTTGAAACCAAGTGCCCCAAAGGCACCTAGTTGGGTGGAAAACTGGCAAGAATACCTTCCAAAAAAGAGAAACCCTCAGGAAGAAACTGCAATTGCAATTCTTCCCCCTCAACAGTGTGTGGAGTAGAAACCTGGAATTGATCTAGAGATGTGACTGGAGCATCACCTTCAGGTTCCATGTTTGAAAACAAACGATGACAAATGGATGAACAAGTACTGGGGGATAGTTCCAAAGGAAAACCCGGATGGTCGTACGGACTGTAAGGACTTTGCAATGATATCTCAACAACGTCAAATAGAGGGTTTGAAGGATAGATAACTAGTCCAATCTGACCATCAGTGGTGAGTGAGTTCTCTGGAGTTTGAACGGGATTGTCCTCAGATTCCGGGCCAAGATTAGCAGATGACCTTGTATGGAAAGTAAGCTGAGGATGAGATGAAAAAGGTTGAACACTCAAAACAATTGTGAGTTCAACATTTTGGTCCTTGAGTGACTCTGGTAACTCAGGAACGACTCCTCAGACAATCTTTCAGACAAAGGAGAGGAAGAGGAATTGGGTGAACCAGATGGTTTAGCCACAATGACCTTGTCTTAGTCGATGGAACAAAAACTTGAAGGCTTTAAAATGTCGTTTTAAGGAGACTCACGATTTGGTCAGAAAGACTAATAGGATGTTTTGGGTCGTGGGCAATCAATTATTAAGACACATAAAAGATTGATGCTCTGTCATTTTTTAAGAGTCGAGAAAGAAACAAAGATGACTCTATCACTTTCGATTAGAAAGAGTTCGAAAGGACAAGTGCTTGAATGATCTTTTAATTTTAATGAGTCAAAAATATCAAATGATTGCTTTGGATGATCTAGGTAAACAGGATTACCAGGCAACCGTGAACTGTAGAATACCTCCTTGTGAACCAAGAAGTATGAGCAGGTAATCTCCCCGAATGTTGTGTTCAGTGTATCACGTTTACAAGGTGGCCGACTCGGCTTCCTAAGGATAAAAGGATTGCAGCCTAGTGGGGTATCCCGTTATATACTCAATGGTATGGGGAGCACAAATCCATACTAGTGTTGTATAATGCTGAATCTAATGACAACTGCTAGGTTTAAATACGCCAGAACACGTCTCTAGCCTAGACCTTCTAGATATGATTGTTAATGTCAAATGCACCTTAGGTTAATTGAATTCATTTTAAAGTTGATCTTGTGTTAAGTTTCAGTTTTAAGGTCTTAGCAATGCTACTCGAAAAACCTTAAATGAAACTAAATGAGACCACATAACAAGCTTTTTACGAGAACAAAGCCCTTTATTACATTCCAAATAGGTGACTTGGTCTCTAGCCTAGACCCTTGCAACAACAAGAGCAGGAAGAAAAGGATCAAGAAACATCAAAAGAAGAGGATATGCACCAGGACCCAACCCTAGAGAAAGAAGAAATGAATCCGACCATATCTTATAAAGCATTGGCAAGAATTATTGCTCCTAAAACTCTCAATATAGAAGGACATATCAAGAAGAAAAAGGTTCAAGAAGTGAAAGGTCACATCGAGAAAGAATAAATGAATCCAACCATATCTTGTAATGCATTGGCCAGAATTACCACTCCTCAAACTGTCAAGATAGAAGGACATATCAAGAAGAAAAAAGTTCAAGAAGTGAAAGATCACATAGAGCATCAAGAAATGAATTTGATCATATCTTGTAAAGCATTGGAAGAAATTATCACTCCCTAAACTCTCAAGATAGAAGGACATGTCAAGAAGAAGAAGGTTCAAACAGTGAAATATCAGGAAGAAAAGTATCAAGAAACATCGAAAGAAAAGGATACTCACCAGGAACCAACCCCAGAGAAAGAGGAAATGAATCCGACCATATCTTGTAATGCATTCATTGGAATTACCACTCCTCAAGCTATAAAGCTAGAATTACATATCAAGAAGAGAAAGATAATAACGTTGATTGATTCGGGTAGTACCCATAATTTTATTAATTGTAATATAGCAAAGGACTTGAATTGCCTCCTAGATCCAACACCAGAGTGTCAAGTGACGGTTGTAAGTGGAGGAACCATAAATTTCTCTAGAAAGTGCCATAATATCAAGCTATCCATGGGAGAATATGTATTGAATAGCCCAATGTTTTCCGTTCCAATGGGTGGTGCTGATGTTGTACTAAGAGTCCAATGGCTACAATTCTTGGGTACAATAGCTTTTAATTTTCAAGAACTTTTTATGAAATTTTCTTTGAAAGGAAAGGAAGTTGAATTAAGGGGCATTGCAGGGAAACCAGGAAAGATAATCAACTCTGATGGAATGACAAAGCTTCTAAAGAAAGAACAACGAGGCATAATTGCACAATTATGTTCGTTAACTATTCGCACATCGAAATTAGGTATTTCTCTAGATCTCCAAAAAGTCTTAGACAATCATTCCAAGGTATTTGAGACTCCCAAGGGTCTCCCACATGTTTGTGATCATGATCATGCTATTCATTTTATTCCAGGATGTGTTCCTCCAAACGTCAAGCCTTATAGATATCCATATGACCAAAGGAGTGAAATTGAACATATGGTTGCATAAATGGTAGAGGTTGGTACAATTATCCAACCAAATTTGATAAACAAAGGAAGATATGAATGGAAGAATTGTGAAGCAGGGTGGGAACTCATTCAAAAGTTGTCGAATATCCCAGTTCCACAATATTGCCAGAACTTGACAATGAAGGAAAAAATCATATTGGAACCTGAAGCATTTACACAATTGAGAAGTAGATAGCTACGAAATCGATCAATTTCAAAGCATCTCATCAAGTGGAATAACTTACCTATTGAATATTTCACATGGAAGGACAAGAATTTTATACAGGTGCATCAAGAACTACTCAAGCATTGAGGACAACACTTTTTGAAGGAGAGGGGCATGTTAGGCCCCTATACTACTAGTGTAACCTGTTATTGTTATTAGTACAACCCCCTTATTATATTGTTGTACCCATGTAGTCCCCATATTGTTACTATTGTGCCCCATAGAAGCCCACTATTGTTATTATTGTGTCCTCACATTATTATTGCTATGTCGATTCTGATTATATTATGACCCCTTAGACTCCTATATATCGAAAGGAGGTCTTTTCATTTGTATCATATAAGAATTGTTCATTTGTGTCATGTAAAGGAGGTTGCCCCCTCGAAGAGGCTGAATTCTAAGGCATTTATCTTTCTTTTTTATCTTTTCGTGAGCTGGTTTCATAACAAAAAGACATAGACGAATGGAATCATAAATCCAAGAATTGGATGAACACCATAAATTGTAAGTCATAATGTGGGCCTAGGGGTCTTCTCCAAACTTTCCTTCAAATTTTGGACAATTGACAGGAATCTTAGTGGGAACCAGAGGCCAATACGGTGAATGGAGTATTGGGTCATTTGTGAGCCTTGATACATCCGATAGTTCTGACAATGCTAGAAATGGAAATTGTGGATTGAAAGGCATGGGGGGCCTTTGATAAGTCCCAAATTTTGGATTCAAACCTTATTGGTATGTGTTATTCCCCCAAAGCAACTGATTTTGAACATAAGGAGTTTTATATTGACCCCACTGAGAGGTATTCTGACAATACAAGGGTGGTTTTTTCCCCACAAAGGTGGGTTTTGACCATGGTAAGGTTGATATTGACCCATCATAGGCTATTGAGAACCATAAGGTGGATAAAAAACTTACGATGAGTATGGAGTACATGGTTTTTGTTGCAACGGTTCACCCTGGTGGTAAAATTGATGACCTTGCTGCTGCAAGGGTTGACCTTGTTGCTGAAAGGGTTGGACTTGTTGGTACAAGGGTTGGTTTTACTGCTACAAGGGCTGACCTTGCTATTACAATGGCTATTGATAGGGACTTTGTTTCTCATAAGGTCCTTGTTGTACATAAGGCTGTTGTTGTTGGAAAGTTCCTTGTGGAATTTGTTGGGTTCCATGTTCGTACTAATAGGTTCTAGTTTGAAATTAACCAGATGTCTCAAATGAGGGATTTGGACTAGACTACATTTGGGGTCCTACTTGTTAATTAAAAGTTGGATTTTGAGGCTATTGTGAGCCATATGGAGGGTATGATTGTTGGTAGGGTATATGAGCTGAAAGAGTCTATTGATATGGGATTTGGCCTGATCCATATGGAATAGATGATCCATTAGGATAAGGTACATTGCCAACATTTTGACTAACTCTGGTAGCGTGAGTTTGAGATCCACTCACATAATTTCCACCCAAAATAGGAGGTACATATGGAGAAGGTGGTTTTTCCCCCCATGTGGCAGGATAGGTGGTGGCACATATTTTACACTTAATGGAGGACCTAAGGAGAATATAGGGACATTAGTCATCCCAACCGTAACTGAGGCTTATACAGGAATTGAAGAAACTACTGTTTGTACAGGAATTTGAGAGGCCACGCTTACAAAAAATGGACCAAAAGTAGGCATAGCACTCGAAGAATAAATGGGATTATGATAAAGTGAGGATGCACTTAGAGTACCTAAAACCAATTGAGCCAAAGAGGTGTAACCTCATGGAAACAAAGTTCAGGCGGTGGTGGAGGTGGCATACTTCCTACATATGGAAATCCTTTAAGTGGGAATTTATATTCAGATTCATCGCCAACACCAGGAGTGTGAGTGGATGAGACTTATGGAGGAGGATCTCGAGGAAAGGTTGGAATCTCACTTTCTGATGCCATAGGTGGAAATAGTTGGTGAGGGGGAATCTGTAATGATTGAGGAGAAGGCTCCAAAGGTACATCGATATTTTCAAACGAACTATATGGTCATTGAGGATATATGACCAATGGATCAAAAAGAATACTTGAAAGGGATAATAAATACCTCTGTGGAACCTTGGGAGTTTTTGGATCAGATTCCTGAGATGATGAGTCTCGAGGTGGAGGATGAGAAGCCAGGGGTTGAATAGTCAAGATAATTCCAAGTTCAAAACCTTGGGCTTAAAGTGACCGTGAAACCCCAGGATGGACTCCTTGTGGTGACCCTTCAATTTCAGATGATGAAGGGGATATGTAAGGCGAACCTGGTGGTTCAGGCATAATGACCTTCTCTAAAAAACAATAGGAGGTGGTTTATTTGAGTTTACAGTTAAAATTTACTATTAATTAGGCAACGTGAGGCCAAGGATAACTACATAGGTAAGTTATGCTATCATGGGCAGTTAAATTTTAGAACTTAAAAACAAGAAAGAAATAAAAAAGTGTGTACTAGGAAAGAGGGTTTACCAAGTACCTATGAACCACTATATACTCCTTAGCCAAAGCCAAGGACTTAATGTACCTTGATTGATCTCCCCGAATGATGTGTTCGGTGTATCACAACTACAAGGATGTTGACTCGGTTACCTGTGGCTAAAGGATAGTAACCTAGTGGGGTCTCCCAATATATACGTGATGATACAGGGATCACAAGTCCTTATTAGCATTGTGTAATGAATAACCATTTGATGAGAGAATTCCCATATACTTTCCATACGTGGAGCACCTCGGATATACCAAAGAATACTAGAGAATGATCCTATATACTTCCATACGTGGAATAAGATTTCACCCTCGAGATACAATGCACGAAGTTGATGATAATTTCTAGGTTTATAGACGCCAAAACATATCTCTAGCCTAAACATATAAATTTTTGTGTTACGTTCCAAATGATGCTTAGGTTAATTAAGTAAAATTTAATGTTTTTCTTGAATTATGTTTCAATTTTTTGGCTCAAACTATGTCACCTAAATCCTAAAATGAAACTATCTGAGAAAAGGAAACTTTTCAATTTAATGAAAGCTAACTAACAAGGGAAGATAATTCAATCAATTAATGCATCAAAGAACGTAACTCCACTAACTTTTCTTTCCAAATGCAATATGCAAAAGCGAAAAAAATCTTCACTATCTTATATGAAATCCATCGAAAGAAAAATGATGTTTACTTCACTAAGATGCACTTTATATAGATGATGTTCTCGATGATTTTCAGATGCTCTAATGCAATCAAAGCTTAAATTAAAGCAAACATGAGATTTTGATTCAAATGCTTCTAATGCAAACAATGCACCAATCAAATAAACACCAATGCAAATCCAAAAGAACTTAAATGAAAATGTCTTTCACTTTTATCTTTTGAATGAATAAAAAATTCACCCTTTCCAGCTTGTAAACCAAACAACGTTATCTATGTTTGATCAATAAAAAGGATGATTTTTTGAGTGTAGGATGACCTAATGCAATCAAAAAAAACTTTTCAAAATACAAACCAAAACTAATGCAAATTTACGTTTTGAATGATTTTAACAAATAACTAGATCTAATCAATCAACAAACTACAAACATAGTGACACTTACAAGCAACAAGTGACAATCAAATGACCTAAAAGCCCTAGAATCAATCCAAGTTCACTCCAAACACTTGAAATCTCAAGAGACAAGATTTAGTTAATCAAATAAGGTAATAAAACCAAACACCAATAAATCCAATTACAATGGACAAGAAAAAGGAGTTGAGGGGTTGAGACACACTGGGTTTTAACAAAGAAACCCTAATTTTCACCAATCTTTGATATCAATGCAGCTATAATGGCAAAACTCGTGCTAAATAGGGGTTCAACACATTTGTTTTAAAGGAAAGTGTGCTGGCAGTGTGATTGTCTGAGTCAAAAATGCGTTGGGCAAGGAATAAGGTAAAAAAATATTTAAACAAACACTCCAGACTCAACACTCTAAGGCAGTAATTAGTGACTGCACAGACCTTTATAAGCTCAAACTAACTGAGAACTCAATGGTCGATCAAACTAATCAAGGGATCAGATCAAAAAAGATATTGAAGAGGCTATAGCATCCCCAGCAGAATCACCATTTTTTTATGAAGGAAAATTCCCTCTGTGGACAAAGGCGATCTCTTTAGCCCAATGAGTGGGTCTGACCACAAACTAAAAAAACTAACATACACTTTCATAGCTTATGTTTAACAAATGTAGAGAGAGAGAATGACCTACCTCGCTCTGATGCTAATCACTCAATCCTTTGGAGATGGCTTTTATTCCTTTTCTTCCAATATCGCTCCTTACTTGTTCTTCACATCCCATTACTTCCGAGAAAGATTAAAGAGCAATACAAGGTACAAGAGCATATATGGCATACATCAAACATAAAATACTTAATACATCAAGGAGTATTAAGCTAAAAGCATAAACATTTAAATAATTATGGAAAGTGAGCATTAGATGTATATATTAATAAGCTAAAAAGGGGAGCATACAACCTATGCCTTGATGTTGGAGATCTCCTTTTGGTGGATGTCCAAGTCCAAGAAAATAATCTTCAAGCACTTCTTCTCTAGGTTAGAATGGGTATAATTTGAGCATAATCTTATTATAGGAATGCAGACAATCAATGACCAACCATTTGGGGATGGAAGGTAGTTTATTTATAGGAAGGAAGAGGGAGTTAGGGATCCACAAAAGAGGGAGGAAGGTCCACATCTCAAGGGGAAGACCCATAATGATAAATAAAGAGCTCCAAATGGGAGTGCTCGACCATATCTACAACAACCAATATGCAGCTTGCTATTATCAAATTTTATAGCATATGAAGCTTCTCCCCCATTTTGCGAAAACCTACTAGAAGAGGTTCAACGTGGGTTTTCATATCAAAACTCATGCTAGAGCAAAGCACAATGGCCCTAAAAATTAGATTTTTAGCTAACCTTCTTCAGAATTGACTTAGGATAGTTTTCCTTTGGTTTTTTAGGGTTGTTTTTGTCTATGTATCATGATGGATATACTTCACAATTGTCAACATTTTGGCACTTTGGGATATGGAACATGAAGTGAATAGGAGGTGTTACAAGATATTGTGTAACAAGGATACATGAGGTGCTACAACTGATGAATGTTATGCAAGCATATGTGACATGATGTGGATGCTCTAAATAAAGGAAACTAGGATTACCACATATCCACTAATGAATTCCATCTATTGTGATGGTGTGAGTATCCTCGTGTCTAGTAAAACAAAATTGCACAACTACCAAGAAATGAATAAATACTCATTTGAATGTACAACCACAAATATGAATGTCGTAGTGATCAAACGACTCAACCTTATGGGGAGAGATTAGTAGTAGTTAATGGGGAGAGGGTACTATGATCCAAGTGGATTGAAAATTATTGGAGATAATGAATAACAACCAACTTCAAGGGAGAAACATACTTTTACAATGAATACAATACACCAAATAAGATGAGAGATGATCCTCTGGGTCTCCTTTGTATGTATATAGGAAATAAAGTGATAATACCTATAGAAGCCCCATATTAAGGCCCAAAACATCTCATTAAGCCCTATATATTGATTTATTACATTTATATTGTTATATTGTTATGTTAGCTAGAAATTCTTGTTAAATCATTTTATTACAATTTTAGCCTTTGTCTCTTATATTTATACTAAGGAGACCTATTCTTAGGATCAATACATATTGTCTCGTACATTGTATTAGTTGTAAAAGGTGGTTTTCCCTTCAAAGTGGATTGTAATTATTGGTTTATTATCTTTTTTGAGGCACATGGTTCACAACATTTGGTATTTGAGATATGATCCTAAGTTTTTTCTGCAGCAAATGAGTCATCTTAAAAATTTTATAATAACTTTTGTTTGGGGACAATTTATTGTGGAAGTTAGGGTTTGTGAATGGTCTTGAAATCCATTTCAAACAAAAGATTTTGGAATTTTCAATATATTTCTTTTTTTCAAGAGGATTAAAAGCATGAAAATTTGAGCCAAATGAGATATAATCTCAAAATACATTTGATAACAATTTCAAATTCTAACTTGCTACAATTTTAGAGATACAAAATATGGAAATTATGGTTTGTTAATGGTCCATAAATCAATTTCAAGCAAGTGATATCGTCATGTTTGCTGTAATTTTTTATATTTTATGTGGGACTTCAAATTGAGAAATTTTTAGATATCTAAGGAGACATACCAAGGTACCTAAGGTAAAATTTCAAAATCATAGTTGAAGAATTGGACATGTGGTGTGCCTTACAAGTTTGATTTTGGGAAAAAGTAAAAAAATAAACAAGTTTTGGGAAAATTACCATAAATTTCGCACGGAACATAAGTTATGATAAAATTTGGTTAGAGCTATAAGAACATAGAGAATACATATCAAAGTATCACAAAAGAAAATTTCACATTTAGAAAGGCTCAAATCTCAAGGATATATCAATACAAAGATACACCATCCATATTGTCTTGAAATTAAGGTTTTAATGGGGCATAACTTACAAGTGATATAACGTTTTATTAGAAGATCCATTTTTTTGGTGATTGGAAGTTGTGATAAAGAGGAGTGTGATTATTATTTTTCGCAGATGGCTCTAAAGAAATATACAAAGCTACTAAAAAAAATCATTTCACCTAATGATTAGTTTAAAATGTGGAGACAAAGATGGGGGAAATAAGGAAAACCTTAAAACATAAGTGGTGGATGAAATGGAAAATAAAATGAATGAAAATAAGGAGTAAATGCAAGTATCAAGGAATACATACAAAAATCCATGACAAAATATAAGGAAAAAATAAAAAATTACAAACCATTCTATTAAAGGATCTTTGTAAAAGGGATATGGAAATCCAAGGAAATCATGAACATAAGAAGAAACATGGTTTTGAGACTCAATCACATATGGGGAGTATTTTATCACAATTTGAGAGCACAAATATTGAATCACGAAACGATAATCATGACTTTTCAATCCAAGGTTCAAATCATCAAAGATTCAATTCTGCACCAAGGAAATATTACATTCTAAATATTGATATGAGGAATTTTGATGGTAATTATAATATAACATGGCTATTCCAAATGGGGAAATATTTTGATATAAACCAAGTGGAATCCTTAGAAAATATAAATATGGCATCCACATATTTATAACAAGATCAATTTATATGATATCAAAGGATTTATGAAAGGAAAAAGGATTATATTGTACCTTGGTCCAGTTTTTAGAGGGAATGATAGCACATTATGGGAATAGTAAGAGAATACATTATTTAACTAACTGGTAAATATTTAATAAAAAGGTTCAATTATAGAGTACATTCAACAATTCCAAAAGTTTAGTCTCAGGGTAAAACACATTTTGGAGGATATTTTGTTAGATCTATTTATAGGAATTTTAAGGAAACCATCCAACATGAGGTGAATAGTTTTGAACGTAAATCCCTAGAGAATGCCTTTAGTCTAGCAAGGAAATTTGAAAGTAACAATATGGTTACTAGAAAATTGGCAACTAATAACAACACAAAACATCATGCTCCCTCTTATAAACTAGAAATGTTGACACCTTAATAAATGGATCCAATAAGAGAAAGGGACTATGTTTCAATTGTGACAACAAGTATGGTAAGGGGCATAAATGTAGAAAGAATAAATTATTCTACAAATATTATGAATATGAAAAGGGTTAAGAATTAGAATTTCGCAATATCTACAACTAGAAAAGGTTACTCCAACATATCTTTTTCATGCATTGGCTAGCATGATCAGTACTATAAAAACCCTCAAGATAGAAATATATATCAAAAACAAAAATTTAACAATGTTGATTGTTTCTGATAGTAATGATTGTAGATAGATGTACCATAAATTATTCAGGGAATAGACATAATGCTAGGTTGAATATTGGGGAGTATTTATTGGATAGTCCCATGATTACAATCAAATGAGTTATGCTGATGTTGTATTATGGGTTCAATGGTTACAACCAAAGGGGATAATGGTCCTTAATTTTCAAGATATTTTCATGAGTTTTCCCTTAGAAGGAAAGGAAATTCAGATTAGAGGTATCCAAGGGAAACCATATAAAGTGATAAGCTCTAATAATATGAAAAAATTTCTAAGAAAGGAATGCCATGGTGTAAATGAATAATTGTGTTAATTAAATGTTTGAACATCTATCTCCTCTACTCCAGTGGATTCCAGTAAGTTATCAACAATCATTCCAAGGTATTTGGAGATATTCCTACGGATCTTCCACATGCTTGAGATCATGGCCATGCTGTTAATTTGCAAACTGGAAGTGGGCCACCTAACATTAGGCCTTAGATGTATCCATATCGACAAAATAATGAGAGTGCATGGTTAATGAAATGTTACATACTAACAACATTCAACCTAGCTAGAGTGCTATTTTTTCACTAGTGGTGGTGGTTATAAAAAAGGATGGTTCATGGCATATGTGTCCAAATTATATATAAATCAACAAAATAAAGATCAAATATAAGTTTCCAATTCATATAGTTGATTAATTATTAGATGAATTGCATGGAAAAATTTATCTACTAATTTGGATCTCCATTTTGGATATCATTAATTTAGAATGGGGCACGAAGACATTACCAAAATAACATTTAGAACACATGAAGGTCATTATGAGTTTTTTGTTATGCCATTTGCATTTACTAATGTTCCTTCAACATTTTGAAGCTTGATAAATTCTGTTTTCAGACCCTTAGAAAATTTATGTTAATATTTTTGGATGGCATATTAATCAACAAAAAGCCTTGGGAAGAGCATGCACATGATTTTGATAGGGTCTTAACACTATTCGAAGAGCAAAAACTATATGAAGATCCTTCCAGGTGTTCCTTTGGGGTTTAAGAAGTGGAGTATTTGGGTGATATTTTATCCTGTGAAGGCTTTTAAGGGGACCATACCAAAATAAAATCTATGAGGGAATGGCCAAACCCAATATTGTGCATAACCTTAGAGAATTCTTAGGATTGATAGGATATTACTACAATTTTGTCAAAACCTATGTTCAAATAATAGCACCTTTAGAAAAATTAATAAATAAGGAGACATTTTCTTGGACTAAAGAAGCAACAAAATATTTTGAAAAAATTATAGAGGCTATGTGTACAACTCCCATCCTAACCACACTTGAATTTTCAAAAACCTTCATTGTGGAGTGTGATGCCCTAGCCCATGGCATTTGTGAAATTTTGATACAAGAAGGAATTCTCCTTGCCTTTGAAAGTGGTGAACTTAAAGGAAATAACTTAACCAAACCAATCTATGAAAAGTTAATTTTGGCCATATTGAAAGCAATTAAGAAATGGTTTCATACATGATGGTAAGACACCTCAAATTAAAAATAAATAAATAAATAGTTTTAAATAATCGTTGGAACAAATACCATATTTAGAAAAGTAACAAAAATTGGTTGATTGCAAATGTTGGGTTATATATTTGAAATTATCTACAAAAATGGAAAACAAAATATTGCGGTAGACGTTCTCTCAAGTAAAGAGGAAGATATAGAGGGTTTATTATTCACTATTTATGTTCCACAATCGAAGTGGTTGGAAGAAGCAATGATATAAAAGAAGCAAGATAGGAAGATGTGAAAGATCATTCAAAAAATATATACATGTGTGTGTGTGTATTGGAAGAATTATTTGTTGTGGTATCAAGTTTTATTATACATATGTAAGAATTCTCAACTCAAATAGAAGGTATTTTGGAATTACACACATATCTTATAGAAGGATAGAAAGGGTTCTTGAAAACATATCATAAGATCAATAATTTTATTTTTTGGGATATCTATATCTATATCTATATATATATATATATATATATGAAAATTTATTTGTTGTTGTATTAAGTTTGCTTATACATATGTAAGAATTCTCTACTCAAATAGAAGTCTTTTTGGAATTACACACATATCTTGTAGAAGGATAATTAGGGTTCTTGAAAACATATCATAGGATCAAGAAATATTTTTCCAGGAGGGTCTTAAAGGAAATGTAATTTTGTGGCTGAATGTGTGGTATGCCATAGAATAAAGGAGTGAAAATTTGGGTCCCAGGGCTCCTACAATTATTAGCCATACCAAACCAATGTTTGGAAGAAGTTTCAATAGATTTTATTATAAGTTTAACCAAATTTGAAGGAAAGAATATAATTATGGTAATGTTAGTTCGAATGAAAAGTATTACAAATTTATTTCTCTTTCTCATCCATTTAAAGAAAGTATAGTGGTATAAGAATTCATAGAAACAATCTGGATGATACATGAAACATTGAAGATTATTTTAGCTGATAAAGATACAATTTTCAATGTGATTTTTTAGAATAAAGTATTTTCTTATTTGGGTACTCAGTTGAATCAAAACTCATTTACCATCCTCAATTTCATGGGTATATTTAAATTATAATAAATATTAGGAATTATATCTATGTTTATTTTCACTTGATTGTTTGGGTACTTAGTTGGATTAAAACTCATCTTACCATCCTAAACCCATTGCAAAAAATGTGATTGTGAATAAATGTTTAGAAGGATATCTATGTTTCTTTTCAATTCAAAACATACATAATGGGTCAATGATTTCCCTTGTGTTGAGGGATTTGCTCGTCTAGGGCTTTTGGGTGGAAACCCTAGCAGACTGAAAGTTGTCTAAATAAAGAAACACACATTCACACAACCATTATGCTATAATAAGAAAATTCTAAAGTAAGAAGGGCGTGCCTCAGGTCCTACGTTTGAGAAGTTCCTCAAGGGTCCAGACCCTTCTTCAAGTCCATTTCACTCCTTTGTCCTGCAAACAAACAATTCCAAAGAATGCAGCAGTATATGGACAAAGACTTGTACAAAAATCATCTTTATGTTATAAAAGAAGGAAGTTAGTTATGAACTTTAAAAAACCATTCATACATGAAATTCAAACATGAACATCAAAAACATAAAGAAAAGCATATCGGGAACCACGACGTGTTTCTTTATTATAGACAAATATAATGTACAAAAGGAGTAATATCACTTGAGTAACCTTTCGCAGGCTCCAAGCAAAGATTCCTTCCGGATCCATCCAGCCTCAAGCCTCTAGCATATCTCCTTCCAAGACTCACTCCATGATGCCATAACTAGTGGATGAACATCAAATCACAAGGAAACAAGGGTTTCCTATACAAATGGGGGAAGTGCAGAAGGCACAAAGGTCTTTAGACCTGGCCAGGGGAAAAATCTCAGTATAGTAACCTTTCTCTCTCTTCTCTCCTCCTCTAGGCCTTCCCCTTGATGTCTTTTTATACCAATCCAAAAATATTTTTTTAGTTAGGAATTGGTTGGGAACAGTTGGGCCACGTGCACTAACAGGTGATCAACAGGTAAAACCCACGATCTCTGCCCAAAAATAAGGAGTTTTATATTTTTTAAGTGTTTTAATAATAATAATAATAATATCTATTTTTAAGGTCACAACCAAGCCAGACACCAAATTGGTGTATGAGACCCCCTTGTTTGTGGGACAAGGGACCCACCTCCGCGCAACAATTTGACTGCTAAGTCTACGAAGGCATACATACTCTACCCCCTCTGGTTTTGAACCTGTGACCTCTTAGGAGGAAACACATGCTCTTAACCATTAGGCCCACTCAAGCTGTATTTAGGCCCTACGTGGGTTGGGTATATGCATACCCTCGTATACACGTGTTTAACTCAGGGTAATGTCGTGTACAGGGAATAAAAGACTGTTTTTTAAATTTGGGACCAGGTCTGGAAGGAGGGGTTGCCCTAGGCCATGAGTGCAGCATCACAAACCATGATAATGAGATTTGGAGCTATAACAGATGCCCCCTAATATATGAGGTCAGAAGGGGAACATGATGGACGAAATATATTAAGTAAGTACATGGAAAGGAAATGTGCCAAAAACTGAGGAGTTCTTCACTAGAATTCAGCCTGCCAAGCTACAAAAGGAGATCAAAAAGAAACACCGCCTGAGGCGGGCATGCCCATGCTCAGAGAAAGAAAAGCATGTCTGCATATAAAGTACAAGCGGATCCACTAAGTATACAAGTATAAATGACTGGAAAATACATAATGGATCATCTGATCATGATCGAACAAGTACATGTCTGAATATCACAAAACTGTCAATGATGCTAAGAAATACAACGGACCACTGATGTCAAAGACTGATCCCAAAAGGTACCAACTGAACATGATGGAAAAAGATGGTACTAC
Source organism: Pinus taeda (assembly GCA_000404065.3). NCBI lineage: Eukaryota > Viridiplantae > Streptophyta > Pinopsida > Pinales > Pinaceae > Pinus > Pinus taeda. Next base: position 72,668 of record APFE030987315.1, read on the forward strand.
ACTGCAAACTCAGGTGCCAGTATATAGAATGTCACCATGAATGACTGCAACATATAAGGTGGAGTGGTATCAACTAGCAACAACAAGAGCAACTGTCAAGTGAACCAATGAATGCTGATACAACCTGAGGTCTTCACTGACCGCCGTGGTACATTTCTACACCATGGGAATAAATGATCTGAAGTCGACCATGTGAGAAATCGTTTGATTACCGGTCATTGATGTATACCATTAACAAATGCGAGACTACTCACCGATAATGATAATGAGCGTCAAGGTACTCAGTATAAACCAACAAGTGTGAATAAATGAGCTGGAGTTGAAAACCTGTAAGAATCTATCGATCAGGAGACAATGATGGTTTCCCATTGTCGATAGCGAAGGATCTGCCACTAATGACTGCAAACCCCAAGGTACTGCCAAATGGACTCTAGATCTTTGCCCCAGAGAAATGAGTCAGAGTCGATAGGGAAAGATCCGCTAGAAGGAAGGCATTAAGGCATCCTTCATCAATCTAGCGCGAGTGTAACCCGTAGGCCAATAATGTGGAAGGAATCAGACGAAATAGATGTAGTAACTGAACTGTAGTGCGTTTCCGGCATACACAACATGTGGCTAGCACACGGCAGAAACCCTCTGAACCAACCAATAATGAAAGCTGACACAGAGGCGAGGTATCCACCAATAGGGTAAAATGGAAACCAAGGTATTGCACAAATCCCAATGTGTGATAATGTAAGTTGACGTCGAACACAAGGGAAACCACTCAGTCAAAGACCCATGATACTGATCGATGATGAGCACAAGGTGACCTATCAATAATGAAAATAGGGCCAGGGTGCAGCTCTAGGCTTGCCCTCAGAGCAAGATGTCGTCGTCGATAAGGACAAGACCCGCCAACAAGAAGTCAATGGAGACCTTCTCAAACTGGCACGAGTAAAGGACTAATATAACTGATGTGATGATAGACATGACACTAACAACCAGGATGGCTAAATGAAAAATGAGTCAAGAGACACTGCAGAGAGGCCGACTCAGGCTAACTTCCCTTGAACAAAAGCAAGACTCAATGTGACTATATGGTAGCGTATGATGAATCTGTATAAGTTCGTCGTGCAGGAGGCACGAACGAACCCTCCATATGATTGGAAGAGATAACCAATCAGGGGAGAACTGACTCAATAACAAGGTTAAGGCGTACCTAAGTCAAACTAAATCCCACCCAAACGGAGGAGACTTTGTTTTGAGTGCTTTTTTCAAGGGCGACATGACTGACTCTAGCTACCAATAATAAATGGAAATACTGTCCCATTCCCGCTCTTTTTGGAATATTTAATTTTTTTGTCTTTTTCTGTTAAGCTCGAAAAAGAATAAAAGAATGCTATGGTATAGTGGAAAGAACGAGTGTCGATGAAGTAGATGATCTAGTTCCTGGGAGTGGAACATTCCTATGCTCAATGCAGGGAGGAAAAAACTGGTCAGTGCACTCAAAGGTGTGTTCCTTCCACGGGTCAAGGTGCATCAAGTTGCAGAAGTCAAAGGTATGCAAGGTTTATTTTGCAGTCGTCATGGTCAAAAGTTGGCTTAAACACAAGTCCAAGTGAAGCCGGCTCTAGGCCAAAAGGTGCAAATGGTCAACATGCAATGTAGTAGTACAACTCAACGCAAAGGAGCCTCTACGGTATAAGGCCAGAACAAAGCGAAGAAGCTAAAAGGAATGAGTCTTCAATGCATAAGTCATGGCGGGACTGCAGAGGACTCTCGAGCCTACTCAAATTGAAGCAGCATGGGCAACAAATGTCAGTGAGGTGCTAACTACGATGCCCATGTAAAGGATGGCTCTATCATCGTGTCATGATTTTAAAAAACGGCGAGTGAAGATGGCTTACGAACCATAACACTATGGGATCGACCCTATGGCATATGTATCGACAGATGGAGGCTAGTATGCATGATGCAACGAAAAAATGATGTCCCTAACCTATATGCCAGTGAAAAAACGATGCCTGCCATGACGGGTCAGCAGTCATGGAACTGTCTCAAAAAAGTCGAAAATGTCGAAAATGTCCTGAAAAGCAAACCATTCTCGACACTCCGAGCTCCCAAGTTAAAAGTCACATGAGACCAAACAAAATGAAATTTTGAAAAAAAATTGCGTTTTCAAAACTTATAAAAAGGATTTTGGACTCACCATTGTTACCAATTGAGTTGGAGAGAAAACATTTGGAGCAAAAGGAGCAAATTCCTCGTGTGCCAAATTTGACCGTTCAAATTCTTCAAAATCTTCCAGGTAACCCTTACACTTAGCTTGCAATTCATTGTGACTAGTTTTAGGATTTTCCATTGATGTTTCACCGTTGAACTATTGTTCAAAATTTCACCGCGGCGTATACGCGGGTTGATAATATGAAACCTGCGTACACGCGGGCCCTATACGCGACTGTGTATACAGTAACCCGCGTATACGCCGTGAGTCAATTTTAATAAAAAACTAATGGTTGAAACCCAATTTCTTTTCAGGATGCTGATCACATGGCGTGAAAGAGAACATGCAGCGGTTGATAATGAAGTTATGAATGATCCTGAGGCCTTGGATGCTTTACAGGGATGTGGCTTGCTCAAAATTTTCAAACTGCTGAACATGAAAGCCAATGTACGACTACTTGAAATGCTCATCGACTATTGGGATGTCGAGGAGGAAGCCTTCATGATTGATCAGATGCCACTGAGAGTAGAAGTGGAGGATATTTATTTTATCACGGGCCTTTCCTGAAGGGGAGAGGTAGTATAGTCCCGGGGCAGGACACGGAGCAGCGTCACTATAGAGGACTATGAATAGATATACTACCCAGGACATCCCAAGAAAGTTGGGAGCTAGATCTCTATTGTACACGTAGTGAGTTTATCACTAAGGATTATCTTGTTCACCATAGCTCGAGTGAATGGATCGTCCTCTCTGCATCAGGCATCACGGCTCACCATGAGCGTGGTAGGGGATTGTCTCACTACAGTGTTTGACTGGTGTACTCGTCTTCTGGCCAGCATGAAGAGCCAGCTCACTTCTATTAAAAGGGGACAGACCAAAAACTTTGGCTACGGGACTATCTTGTGCACCTTCTTCTTCAAGAGGATTCCCGCACTCCGCCCCAGGGTAGCAGTTTCCATCAGCACCCCACGCGATCCACGCATGGACCGGTGGGCTGATCTGATGAAACATCTGGGGGGTGGGGAGGTTCCTAGGACTGCTTTCGACGATGAGTTCTTCACCTGGTGGGATCAGCAGATCATCGCCATGGACGATTACCCCTACACTGGGCTGGACTTTCGAGGAGATCCTGACCTAGCGTTACCGCCAAACGCAGCATGGGGCGAGATCGGTAAGGATTTTTTGATTTTTTTTGGATTTTTCAAATATAATGATGAGTTTTGAAAAATATTTTTTGATGAGATTCAAATGAGTAATATAATGATCATGATCCAGACATTGGACCAGTGCGACCAGATGGACTCCCACGGCACAGACGACGCGGCCGAGGAGCTGAAGAGGCGGCTGCTGAGACAGAATGGACTCTACACAACGTCCAGCGACACCTGATGAGACTGAGCTGTCAAGTACCGATGGCTGCTATAGAGTACCTTCCTGAGGATATGCAGCGTCATGTGGTTGGCATGCCACGTGACTGGGTTCGCATTTTTCGGCGTGTAGCCAATGCGATAGTTACCTACTTGGACGCTCATCCTGAGCTGGGGCATTAGATATGCCGAACATGATTATGGGCATTTGAGTCCCAATTTTGTATATTTTTGGACAACATATGTACACTAGAGATACTTTTATGATGATATATATATATATATATACAGTTTGACTTTTTGATGCTTTGATTTTATTATGATGAATGATTGATGTGCCAGTCTAATGCATGATTAGCGATAGAATCAGCTAACCAATTATGAGATCTTGGAATGTGCAAATAATTAATTTAAACAAATGATCTTTGCAACAACCTCACTCTTAAATGCTGGCGATATAAACATGGATCCCTTACCCGGTAAATGTTATTTAATTGAGACACTATCAATTCAGAATCAAGATAAACAACCAACGAGTCGATCTCATAAGAGATTGCCTCGGATAGTAAATTAATAACGACAGTATACTCAACCATATTATTCGAATCAGGACCAATGCATACACCTCTTGATACCATCAATTGACCAGTTAGATAATAAATAACCCAAGCTGCAGAAGCGAGATTCCGAGTGTGCTGACTAGCACCATCGGCGAACCCAAAATAGACCAAGTCATCTATCAACACCTGCAACAACAGACCAAAAAGTGTTGACATCACAAAACTCTCGATGATATATATACAAATATACATCATATACAAAGAAGCCATTGCCTAACTTCTACTTAAGCAAAGTACTTCTTTAGGTAGAGCCCACTTCGGGGCTCCGCCAGCTTGTTTCCCTCAAAATCGATTAACTCATATGACCCTTTTTCTAAAACTCGTTTAATAATGAAAGGACTGTACCACATAGGCTTAAACTTGCCTACCCCCAAGGCGTCTTTATCTTGGTCATAGACTAAGAAAAGGTCGCCTTTAGAAAAGACTCGAGGACGGACAGATTTATCATATTGCGTTTTGACCCTTTTCTTATGAGCCTCATTCATCGTGGCGGCATCTCGACGCTGCTCATCGAGATGTTCCAAGTGAAGGAGGCGCTCTTCGAGACTCAAAGTCTCTGGAAGGAGCTCTACAACTAATTTGAGAGATGGAATTTCACATTCGATTGGAAAGATAGATTCCATCCCGTAAACCAACTGAAAAGGCGTAAAACCAGTAGCAGTCTTTACGGAGGTCCGGTATGCCCAAAGAGTCGAATACAACATAACGTGCCAATTGGACCGATTTTTGTCGATTATCTGTTGGAGTATCATATTAAGAGTTTTATTAACTGCCTCGACCTGCCCATTGGCCTGAGGATAATAAGGAGACGAGTGCTCTTGACGGAAACCTAATTTAAGAGCTAATTCAAACATCAGTTGATTCTGGAAGTGACTTCCATGATCAGTGAAAATCTCTCTCGGGACACCGAATCTTGAGATAACCTGATTGAAAAGAAACAACGATGCCGTGTCACTATCTTTTTTATAAGTGGGCATGGCTTCGACCCACTTCGTAAAGTAGTCTACAGCCACGATAATGTACTTGTGGTTCGCTGCTGAAGGCGGATTACAAGTTGTAAAACCAATACCCCACTTAGTAAAAGGACCGACGGTGACAATGGGAAAAAGAGGAGCTGGATGAGCACGCATCTTTCGAGTAAATATCTGACAAGGGTGGTAACGTTTGACCGCTTCCACACAGTCTTTAAAAGTGAAGGCCAAAAATAGCCAGTACGTAAGATGCGCTGGGCTGTAGGAAGCCCTGATAGATGACCACTACAAGCTCAATTGTGGCAATCATTAAGCACAGACTCTGCTTCCTCCAAGGTTAAACAGCGCCAGAGGATTGAATCAACCCCTCGACGGTATAAGGTATCACCAATAATAACATAATTTTTATCCAGGTGACGTAATTTATGACGTTCATCCTTGGAGAAAGTAGAGGGAAACTTCGAAGTTTGGAGATAGACAATGATATCTCCATACGGAGCCGCTAGACAGCATGGACAACTGCCAAGGCCAACTTCTCAACCAAAGAATAGTGAAGTTCAGGACCTATTAAGCCTCGACTCAAATAATAAATCACATGCTCGGTGAGAGCATCATCCTCCTGAACCAGAACCATACCAATGGTTGATTCTGCTGCAGCAAGATATAAAAGGAAGTCTCTGCCATAATCCGGTGGACTCAAAAGCGGGGTAGAGACTAGTGATTTTTTCAAAGCATCAAACGATCGTTGCGAAAAGTCGTCCCATACAAATGGAACTCCTTTTTGTAGCAAATGCATGAACCCTTTAGTGATCTCGGCATAATTTTTTATAAACCGCCTTAATAAATCAACCTTCCCTTGAAGACTCTGAAGTTAACGAATTGAGGATGAGGGAGGCAACTGAACTATTGCCTCAACCTTGAAGGGATCAACCCGAATCCCTTCATTTGACACAATGAACCTTAACAACCGACCGGACGTAACCGCGAAAACGCACTTGTTGGGATTCAACCAGATTTTATAAAAACGACATCGCTCAAAGACCATTCGAAGGTGACTAGGGTGATTAGTTCTCTTTCAAGAACGAGCAGCAAGATCATCTAAGTACGCTTCGATGACATGCTTGATGTCGTGGAAAGCATATGACATAGCCCGCTGAAAGGTAGCTCCAGCATTTTTAAGACCAAAAGGCATCTTTCTATATGCAAAGGTACCCTAGGGACATATAAAGGCTATCTTATGTTGGTCTTCAGGATGAATAGAAATTTTATTATAACCAGAGAATCCATCCATGAAGGAAAAAATCTCATTACCTGCACACTCGTCAATAATCTGATCAATAAATGGCGTGGGGTAATTATCTTTAGGACAAGCCTTTTTTAGGTCCCTAAAATCGATGCATACTCTAATTGTTCCTTGCTTTTTATCTACAGGGACTGGATTAGGAACCCAATCAGTAAGAGGAACAGGGTATTTAAAACCCACCTTTAACAGCTTCTCCACTTCCACTTTGATAGCTGTTTCTTTCTTAGGGTTGACTGGCCGAAGCCTTTGACGGACTGGTTTGGCATTTTCATATGTCTTGATCTCATATTGAACTATAGATGGGTCAATGCCAGGCATTTCCTCATAAGACCAAGCAAATACATCCCGAAATTCTTTGAACAAGTCGGTGTAAATTTGAATTTCTTCACGGGAACACTTAATTCTGATGAAGAGATTTTGTATCATGTTAGGGTCCCTAAAGATGTTTATAGGTGTTGTTTTTGAAATCACCGACATATTACCTTCGGCACGAACGTGTGCTGGAGCCAAAGGGTTTGACACCGTACAAACATCACTAGAATAGAGCTCGGAGAATCTAGATTCTACCTCCTTCAATGGAGGAAGAAAGTATGAATGATGGTGTAAATCTTCCCAAGGTCGATCTATGCCCATCATTGCTTCAATAATTTCTTCTTCCGAAGGTAAAACTAAATCTAAGCAGTCCAAAGCAGAGGTAGAATCAAGGCTCCAAGCGGGGGCCACATCGCCATCTAACTCCTCTTCGGAAAAAGGAGTAGAATGGTCATCTGCAAAGTTGACGATAGACTGATATCTAAGCTCAGCTGAAGATATAGGAAATTCCATTCCATTCTCTTTTCCTTCAACTAATGTGGTCGTAGGTGAAGGCAAGGTCCAAGGGTCTGAAAAATAACGAGTTCGAAAGAACCCATCTCGAGAGAACTCCTTAGATGATGAGATGGCATTGATTTTAGTGATAGGAGAGGGAAACTCAAAAGTACCCATCAATGAGGAATACATCCCTACTCCTAGATTCTCAGTAGGCGGACGAGGGTTATCCACTAAAGGAACAGTAGAGTCGGAGCTTGCTTGAGGATCAACTGGACAATAATCCAATTGATCAACCTTTACGATTTTCCCTTCATGAGGAAAGCAAATGACACGAAACAGAGTCAAAACAAAGGCATCCATTTTGTATACCTAGTTCCTTCCTAGGAGGAGATTACAGTCTAGGTTAGCATCTATGACTTCTACTTCAATATTAACGACCTTCCCCCCAACACATATAGGAAAGGCCGGGATAATCCCATGCGGCTTATGAGAATGGCGATCGAATGCAGTGAAGACTGTAGGTGAAGGAATGGCCGAAGGTGATCCAATAGCCTTCCAACATGACATCGAAATAACGCATGTGGAAGCCCCTTCATCAATAACGGTATGGAAAATATTAATTTTCCGGTATGTAGACTTTATTTGAAAAGCCATGTGATGAGGGAGTCACTTTTTGACATTTAACATGTCAAAAGTGAGCACTAAAGAATTAGTTGGATCAACTGCCCCAATCGCGGAAAGTAAAGCACTTCTCTAAGCCGGACATGACTGGAGAACCTCTAAAGCAGACATATCACATGGACTCTGAGCCATATCCTCGACAATGGAGTAATTCTGGGTGGCCCTAGCATTAGGATTAATAGTCGCGCGTTTAGCGGAACCTTTCGGCATCCGTGGTATAGTCTCAACAGGGGGTCACTCGATATGAAGGTCAGTACTTCTAGAAACAACCTTTTCCTTGGAAGTTTTAGCTTCACCATAATCACGTGACCGAGTAGCTACATGGACGTTAGAACCCATCATGAAAACATTCGATGATTTTTCCCCTTCCTGGTTGCCCCTTGCGGAGGTTCCAGGGTTTGAACTCGCACCGACAAGAAGTTGCTGCCCTTGGGAAAAGGGTTGGTTAACACAGCTTCGGAACTAGAAGTCCCTTGCTGCCCTAACAAGCGCTGAGCATCTTCAATCTTGGGGCAAAGATGAGTTAAATGGTCTCCACTGCGCAACTTGCATGGAAACTTGACTTTCTTTTTCGACTCATTTCTACCTCCACCAGCATTATTGTCGGATTTATTTGCATCAGGCTTCCCATCCTGGTTATTTTTCTTACCTCATCCTTTCTTCTTCCCATTGGAATTTTGACTTCCTTTGGGGTTATTAGATTGGACGACATTAATCGAAGAAGTTTGGGAAGCGGAAGGGTTAGACGATGTGACTTGGTTGTTGGAAGCAGTTTGTAAAGACAACTGCTGCAATTGATTCAATAAGTTCACCGTATTTGTGTCTACCGACCCAACAATACCATCCGCGTGGGGACATAGCTTCGGCTTAGCTACATCAACCTTAGACCCAGGAGCATCTGGCAAGTACTTTTGTAGGATCCTAGACTGAGAGTAGATCAACTCTAATTGTTGGGCCCTAAAAATGGCTTGCTCCTCAGAATAGACCCCAGACATGGAGACATCCTTGGAGATCTCAGGTATCAAAGACTTCAAGAACCACTCAAGATGGTACTCCGGAGGGATTTTGGCTTTAATGAGCCTCTTTCTCCGTCTCCATTCTTGAATATGATTAGAAATGTGAGTTGCCCTATCCTGACGAAAAGTGGCCAGTAGTTCGGTTTCGGCATCATACCAGACGGGCAACTGAAAATGGTTCAAGAAAATATTGGCTAAGTCGGCGAATGATGTAAAGCTACCCCCAGGCAACTCTATATACCATTTCTCCATGTTACCAGTCAAGGTGCGTTGAAATAATCTCAACCTAACCGAGTCATCGATCAGGGATTTCGATGAGCACCATAAGTGGAACGTGGTTACATGGTCGCCCGGGTCCTCACCACTTTTCACTTCAAATTTTGGAATATCCGAAGGGAGTTTAGTTGCGACCAGAGGCCAGGCTAGATTATACTTGATTGGGTCGTTAGTTAACTTAGTGAGGTCTGGCAAGTTCAACGTTCCCAGAAATGGAAGTCTAGGAGGAGCTTGGGGATTCCACCCTGACTGGGCGGCACTCCCGAAGCTCTGAAAAGGTTGGCCTGGATTTTGGAAGGCACCAGGCTACCTGAAGTAACCATTAGAACCCGCTGAGTCGAAAGGCAAGCCTTCTGACCCAGCAAAACTCGGAGTTTGACCAACTCCAGTTGTATATCCACCATACCCAGCAAAGTTTCCTCCTAAAGGATTGTAAGGAGTTGATAACCCCTGATATGGATTCCAAGCCAAAGCTAGGGGAGGAATACTTTGGAATGAACTAACCGTGGTATATGGCCTATTCCCATATTGGCCGAAAAATGGATTCCCAGTTCCGGCACTACTAAGCCCAGGGTTATTCCAACCTTGGAAAGGGTTGCCGCTTTGTCCTACAGAAGAAAAAGGCATGGATCCTATCGTAGGGTTGGAATGTGGTATATGACCACTTCCGAATGGAAAACCTTGGAACGAAGCCGATCCACTCATCAAGGACGTGGCGGCCCCGAACGAAGTTGAAGGAATGCCCTGTGAATGGGCGCCAAATGGGAAGAATCCAGAACCAAAAGCATTGGTTTGGGAATTTCCACTCGTGGATAGAATGGATGTAGACCCAACTAAAGACGTGCTAGCAAAAGATCCGAATAAAGAGACGGAGGGGATGGAAATAGTTCCTCCCCCTTGTACAGATATAGGAGTCTGTACAGTCGTAGCACTTGTAGAAGCCATGCTTCTAGTAGTGGTCATAGAAGGTAAGCGTGTAGCGTAACCTGGACTTGACAGTCTATGCGTCGGAGTCCCAACGTATTGCAATACGCGTGGATGACTGGATGGTAGGGGAGAATTCAGAGCCGCTAATGACTCTGAAAGTTCTTCTACCTCAATACTATCCTCCGCTTGTAAGCGAACTCGAGAAAGAACCGGAGTGTTCCTCTCTTGTTCCACGAAAGTACCAGGCCTTGCTTCAATACTAATTCCCCCGAGAGGAGGATCAATCCCCAATGCTTCAATTTCCATGGGACGAAACACACCGGTATTATTACCTCTGCACCTTCTCGGAGAAGGCTCTAAACTCCGTGGTGAAAGACCACGAAGTCTTCGAGACCGTCTAGGAGATTGGTCAGCCACTTTGAATTTCTTGTTTAAAATCTAACTAAAGACTCAAAAAATTTAAAGCTAGGCCAACTAAGAGCACAGAGCACCCACTATAAAGTCCCTAAATATACAGCCAGTCAAACAACTTCCAAGTATTTCCGCTCCGGGTTATTAGGACCGGACACCAAAATACGAGAAAGTGAAAAATAAGGGGCCTTCCAAAGATAGTCTGGGATGATGAGGGCCCAGGCCTATCAGTGAAGGTAACAGAGGAAGTTACGCTGACCTCCTAACAACAGCCTGCACCGGTGCAAGCCCCCAAGCTTCGCAAGGGTGCCCTCCAGTAGTACCGTCAAGAGTGATACAACATCGACCTCAGGTGCCACGGGATTCCCCTCCGCAGCCACCTATGTAGTTCCCTAAGAGTAGCAACTATGGATACCAACTCATCACAGAAGCCAGGCAGAACAGTCGTGAGGTAAGTTCAGACAAGTAGGAGAGGGGGTATCTCTCTTCCCTTTCTTCACAGACCCTCGTGCTTAACTCCCAGATCCAGAGCTTTCCTAGTCTTCCTAACGCTATTGGATTTTATCTCGTTATTCAGACTCCTATGTTTGACGTTTAAATGGCCTTGGAGAGTTAACTGTCCCCTCGCCTAATCCAAGGCCCTAAAATCCTAAAACTTGTTGGTGTATTTAACTTAAAAGAAAAAGTTATAGTGAATTTTAGTTAGCGCTTGATTTTAAGGGTTGTTCTTTAAGTCAGGGGATGATGGAAGTGAAACTAGTGGTGTTTTTTCGACGCAAAAGAAATTAATAAAACCTAACTATATGCATGTGCACTTTGTCATTGTTTTTCGATGAAGAGTAATTTCTACAGGGTTCGAAAGGAAACTTCTAATGAAACAAACTTTTCTTTTCTTTTCTTTAATTCACACTTCACACTCAAAAGTTAACAAAACTATTTATGCCTAAAGAGATGAAAATATATCCTAATGCAACAACTATATGCTTGATGCAAGATTGAAAACAACTCTAAAACAAGAAATGAAATTTGCTTTGCTTATCAAATTTTCTTTTGCCACTTACAATATCTAGATGGAACATGAGGTGCTACCATTCATTTCGTCTAAATACTAAAAACAAAACTCAAGATAAACATAAAGCACTTTCACTCACCAAAAGGAAACCAAATGAAAAGCAAGTTCAAGAAAGAAAAACAAAACTTTTCAAAAAGTTCTCTTCAAATTAGCAACAAAAAAGTCTTTTTGAAAATGCTCTCAACAAACTGAAAATTCGAGATTGAAACAATAAGAAAGAAACACTTTTGCAAGTTGACACCATACAATGAATGAAAAATCAACAAAAACAAATGTGTTTAAAAATGCTTTTTAACAACCGAAAGCAGCAATGAAAGCTTTGGTAACAAAGACCAACAAATATCAAAAAGACAATTTCAAGAAAGCATCAATTGACAACTTTGATGAAACAAAGAAGTAAATGGTCACAAAAAGCGGTTTTGTCAAGCAAACAAAAAGCCACCAAAAGCAAAATTCAACACAAAGATTGATAACAATCTTTCTGCTCTGATAAATCAGAGCAACCAAGATTCCAATCAAGAAATCTTGCATGCTTTTAGCAAAAAGATGATGACGCTTGCAAACACAAAACAATACCAACACTCCTTATAATCAGAGAGAAATCGGAGTAAGACGCTTGCAGTAAAACAAACAACTGATACTGATAAAAATGACTATTTCAAACTGACTCAAAACACCAGACAAACTTTAGAGACACAAAAATTTATAAATCTTGAAAGTTGCAAGATATACGCGACTGTGCTTAAGTGCAGATTGCATGTATACGCGACTGTGCCTGAGGAAACCTGCGGATACGCAGGTTTACTTCAGGAAACAAGCGTTTATACACTTCTGTAACTAAGTTAAGCAACGTATATGAAATATTTCAAGAAAAAAAAAAAAACTGAAGAAACTGGCAAAACTCAGAAGTCAAGAACAGACCAGACAGTAACAGGAAACCAACAAGCAACTGAGCCCTGATTGGCTTGACAAACACCCAAACTAGGAATGACAAGAGTGTTTTCCCCAGTGGAGTCACCAATTCTGTTGAGGGATTTGCTCCCCTAGGGCTTTTGGGTGGAAACCCTAGCAGACTGAAAGTTGTCTAAACAGAGAAACACACATTCACATAGCCATTATGCTATAATAAGCAAATTCTAAAGTAAGAAGGGCATACCTCAGGTCCTACGTTCGAGAAGTTCCTCAAGGGTCCAAACCCTTCTTCAAGTCCCTTTTGCTCCTTTGTCCTGCAAAACAACCAATTCCAAAGAATGCAGCAGTATATGGACAAAGACTTATACAGAAATCATCTTTATGTTATAAAAGAAGGAAGTTAGTTATGAACTTTAAAAAACCATTCATACATGAAATTCAAACATGAACATCATAAACATAAAGAAGAAGCATATCGGGAACCAAGACGTGTTTCTTTATTATAGACAAATAGAATGTACAAAAGGAGTAATATCACTTGAGTAACCTTTTGCAGGCTCCAAGTAAAGCTTCCTTCTGGATCCGTCCAGCCTCAAGCCTCTAGCATATCTCCTTCCAAGACTCACTCCATGATGCCATAACTAGTGGATGAACATCAAATCACAAGGAAACAAGGGTTTCCTGTACAAATGGGGGAAGTGCAGAAGGCACAAGGTTCTTCAGACCTAGTCAAGGGAAAAATCTCAGTATAGTAACCTTTCTCTCTCTTCTCTCCTCCTCTAGGCCTTCCCCTTGATGTCTTTTTATACCAATCCCAAAGTATTTTTTTAGTTAGGAATTGGTTGGGAACAGTTGGGCCGTGGTCACTAACAGGTGATCAGCAAGTAAAATCCACGATCTCCGCCCGAAAATAAGGAGTTTTATATTTTTTTAAGTGTTTTAATACATATACGCGGGTTGGGTATATGCAAACCCGCGTATACATGCGCTTAACTCAGGGCAATGTCGCGTATAGGGAATAAAACACAATTTTTTAAATTTGGGACCAGGTCTAGAAGGAGGGGTTTCCCTAGGCCATTAGTGCAACATCACAAACCATGATAGTAAGATTTGGAGCTATAACACCTTGGTAGAATGGTGGTACAAAACATCCTTTTATACTTCATAAAAAAATGTCCCCATTTATGTCACTTTATAGATATTATCCTCCATCCATCACTTCACCCTTGAAAGGGATTGCAAAGACTCAAATGGTGGAGGACCACATAGGTCACAACAAAAGGATCTCAAACTATTGAAGGGAAACTTGGATATAGCCAAAACAATGGATGAAAAAAAAGTAGATCAACATTGCAGTAAAAGGGAATTTGAAGTGGGTCATTGGTTATTTTTGAGATCAAAACCATATAAACAAAAGTCCCTCAAGAAGAAAAATAAGGAAAATAAATCATTAGAGCTATTATGGCCCCTATAAATTGTTGTATAGGATTGGAAGTATGAATTACAAATTTGAGTTGCCTCCATATTCATGTGTACATCTACTATTCCTTGTCTCTTACTTAAATAAGGTAATCAATGACATGATCCTAGTAAAAACTATTTTACTAGAGATTAATGAAGAATGGAAATTCATACTAGAACTAGAAACAATCTTAGAAATAAGGATTTAGTAGCTAATAAATTAAGCAATTACTAAGTACCTCATCAAATGTAAGAACCTACTAGTGGAAGAGGTGACATGGGAAAATGAGTTGTTCATGTAGAAACACTCGTAGATAGTCAGATTATGAGGAAAACACTTGTTTTAAGGGGAGAAGCATGTTAAGCCCTATATAATCCCCATGTTAACCATAAAACCCCTTATTAATAACTAGATATTCAGTTTTAACATTTCTATTGTTATATTGTTATATTTGATAGAACCTTTCATTGTATCATTTTATTAGAAATTTTCCCTTTGTCTCCTATATATATTAAGCATACATATTCTTAGGACCATAGAATATTGTATTATACATTGTATTAATTATTAAAGGAGGCTTCCCCATAAACTTGGACTATAATTATTGATTTATTATCATTTTTGAGGCAAACAATTCATAAACAATGCATATAATTATAACAAAAGGGTACAATGAAAGGTTTTGGATAAACAAATAAAATAACATTAGAAATGAAAAAAATCAATATATAAGGCTTAATAAAGAGTTTTATACTTCACATGCCCCTATCATCCATAAAATTGTTGTCCTCAACACTTCATTAATTGCATATGTTTCAACATGAATAACTGATCTTCCCATGTTGCCTCTTCCAATGGTAGGTTCTTCCATTTGATTAGGTACTTAGTAATTACTTGATTTAAAGGCTATTTAATCCTTGTTTCAATGATTATTTTTGGTTATAGTATGATCTTTCCTTCTCCATCAATCTCTGGTAAAATAATTTGAACTGGTATCTTTTCATTGATTCCTTCTTTAAGAAAGAAGCATGGAATAGTTTATGTACACATGACTATGGAGGTAACTCCAATTTGGAAGCCTTACTTCCAATCCCATCTACAAAACTTTATAGGGACCATAATGCCTTGATGTTAATTTATTATTATTATTTTTTTGCTTGATGGGCATCCATTTATATGGTTGAATCCTAAAAATACCATATTCCCCACTTCAAATTCCCTTTCCTTGTGATGTGAATATGCTTGTTATTTGATATTTTTTTTGTTTTAAGCAAGTTTTCCTTCAATAATGTTGGGTGTAGAGCCTGATTATCTTCTTTATTCAGAGGTATCGTCGCATTGGACCCTAGTTCGTATTGTGGTGGTGTGCACCGCCAGGGGGTCCAGGGGGGGCGACAATAATTATTTGGAGCCCCCCTTAGTGGGGGATCGGGGGCAGTGCCCTGGAAGCTAAAAATATATTTAAACTTGCCTTGTAAAATGTTGTAATTTCGTAGTCAATCTGGGTCATTCATTAGGCGGAGATTTGATAGTAGAAGTTATGTTTAATTTAGGGTTTTTTTCCTTAAAAGGAACTCCACGCTATATATGAGGGAATTGTATTGCAGCTATGTAGATCTGTACTCTGAGCGAGAAAGAGAGAGGATATTGTGTGAGAGCGAAAAGGGAATTACAACGAATCTACTGTAGGTTGTATCTCTTCATTTTGATGGATAATATAAAAGGAAGGACTAGCTATTTCTCCATGGACGTAGCCCAAATTGGGTGAACCATGTATATCTGTGTCTCTTATTTTATGCATTTTCTATGTTTATATTTTTGCAATATATTTTATGTGTTCAATTGCTCTGTAATATATAATTTTCTAATAGATAGTTTGAGAACCTATTACTGGTTCCCTATGTAGTCCTCAACTAATTGAACATTTGTAGTCTATTTTAAGGGTGATGTTATGGATGGAGGATGGTATCCATAAAGTGCCATAAATGTAGTCATTTTTTATGAATGGAAGTATGTGTTGTACCACCATTTTTCCAAGGGAAATTACCTGAACCGCTATGTCTGTTTATCAGATGAAATGAGGTTCTCAAAATCTTATTTCCACATCAGACTTAGGATGGTAAGATGATTTATGCTCCAATTCAGTATTGAAATAAGAAAATAATTTAGTCCAAAAATTTCTAGTGAAAAGTGGATCTCTGTAACTTACATAATCTTCAGGATTCCATGTAGATTTTGAATTGTTTCCACGAATGTTGTTTCCATTTTACTTACTTTAAAAGGATGAGAAAGAGAACAAAAATGTGAATATTTCTGTATTCATGCTTATGTGATCATAATGAAGTAAGAAAAGTATTTCGGT
Organism: Pinus taeda; assembly: GCA_000404065.3. Lineage (NCBI taxonomy): Eukaryota > Viridiplantae > Streptophyta > Pinopsida > Pinales > Pinaceae > Pinus > Pinus taeda. The sequence goes on from APFE030987315.1 coordinate 89,064, forward strand.
AGAAATCACATAAGAGAAAATTTTGGCCGACGCGTTTCTAACCAACAAGTGTGGTTCATCATCAGGACCAGATGAAGAGGCAAACCATGGCAAAGTCTTAAATAAAGAGAAATGTAGAGACCAAAATTTCAAGTAATGGCTATATTTGAAAAATAAATATTTAAATTATGATATTAATTATTAATATATTAAAAACAAATATTTAAGTAACGACTATATTAAACAAAACTAGTTTTTGAGAATAATATTTTAAATTATGATACTAGTTTATTAAAAGAATAATTAATAAGTAACAACTAGTTTTTGAAAATAATATTAAATCAATTTATTAAATCAAATATTATTAAAAGAGAAAAAAACAATAAAAAAATCAGAGTCAAACTCCAAGTGAATGAAGTCAAAAATTCTTAAAAGGGATCAAGACCCTAATCGAGATAGATCATTTAATAACTAAAAGTAATTAATGGAAATATATAAAATAAAACAAAAACATACACACGTCAAAAGAAATATATATATATTATATATATATATATATATATATATATATATTCAAAGAAAAGTAAATCAATAAGTAAAAAAGGGTCAACAATAAAATATGGGACTCAGGCCCATTAAAAAAATAACAAAAATACTAAAAGGAGTTAAGAACGAATAGGATGATAAAATACTTAAGAAAACACGAAGGATCAAGAAAATAAAATCTAATGAAGAATAAACCAACAAAAAATACTATAAAAGTGACTCCAATACCTACATAGATAAACAAGCGAACAAAATAAATCCTAAAAAGAAACCTAAAAAACTAGGAGGATAGGATAGGGACCCAACTTCTACTAATATTCCAACCATCGTCTCTATTCAAATTATTGGGTCTTTTTTCAATTTCTAGGGCCTCCCACAATTTATGATGATGGAAAAGACTAACCCTACCAGTGACTTGGGCCTCCTTAATGCAGATGTGATGCTTAGAATTATCGGCATGCTCTGTCAAAGTAGAGGAGCGGGTCTTGCCATGCTTTATGTTAGTGGCATGCTCACAAATCCTTTGATTAATCGAGTGATCAGTCTCACCAATGTGGGGAGTCCCACAAGAGCATGGGATAATGTAAACTCCCTTCATATGCTTGGGGTCCACTGGGTCTTTTACATATCTAAGGGAGCTTTGGATGGTATTTAAGGGCCTAAAGGCTGAAGCCACCTTATGCTTCCTTAGGATCATCACAATCTTATTAGTGGTCCCTTGGATTAAAGGAATATGAACACCAACAAATCTATCCTTGGTATCTTTCTTAGCATTAGGATATTTTTTAGTCTTGAGGAAAGCCTTAGTACATAGGTGTTTACTATACCCATTATTAAAGAAAACACTTAGGAGATGTGCTTTCTCTTCATTGAGATGGTTGTCATCAGAAAATCTTAAATCTCTAGTTGCTAAGGTGTTGAGAACACCAAGCTTTTGAGCTGGGAAATGATGAGAATTAGCTTGAAGATATTGTTCCGTATGATTTTTCTTACGTAATACCTGATGAGAAAAAGAGCCATCATCATTCCTTGAGAGGAGGACGTCAAGGAAGGGTAGACTACCATTACTTCCAAATTCCATGGTGAACTTTATGGAACTAGTTTGATTTTTAAGATGGAGGAAAAATAGTTCCAACTCTTCCTTACCATGGGACCAGATGACACAAGTGTCATCCACAAACCTCTTCCACATCTTAGGTAGAAGACGAGAAAAAGCTAAGGCCTTTGACTCAAAATCCTCCATGAATATATTAGCTACCACAGTGGAGAGGGGGGAACCCATGGTGACACCACAAGTTTGCTCATAGAATTCCCCATCGAATGAGAAAGGTCCTAGTGCTAAGAAAGATACTAAGGATCGATTTTCTAGTGTTCATATTCCTTTTATCCATGGGACCAATGACAAGATTACGAGGATCCTAAGGAAGCATAACATGGCTTCAACCCTTAGGCCTTTAAATACCATCCATAGCTCCTTTAGATCTGTAAAAGACCCAATGGACCCCAAGAACATGAAGGGTGTTTACATTATCCCATGCTCTTGTGGGACTCCCTACATTGGTGAGACTAGTCACTCAATTAATCAAAGGATTCGTGAGCATGTCGCTGACAAAAAACATGGCAACATCCACTCCTCTACTTTGGCAAAGCATGTAGATAAATATAAGCATCACATATGCATTGAGGAGGCCCAAGTCATTGCTAGGGTTAGTCATTTCCATCATCGTAAATTGAGGGAGGCCCTATAAATTGAAAAAAGACCCAATAATTTGAATAGAGACAATGGTTGGAATATTAGTAGAAGTTGGGTCCCTATCCTGTCCTCCTAGTTTTTTAGGTTTCTTTTTGGGATTTATTTTGTTTACAATTTGTTTATCTATGTAGTTATAGGTGTAATTTTTATAGTATTCGTTGTTGATTTATTCTTCATAAGAGTTTATTTTCTTGATCCTTCGTGTTTTCTTAAGTATTTTATCATCCTATTCATTCTTAACTCCTTTTATTATTTTTGTTATTTGTTTAATGGGTGTCAGTCCCATATTTTATTGGTGACCCTCTTGTATTTATTGATTACTTTTATTTGAATATATATATATATATTATATATATATTATATATATATATATATATATATATATATATATATATATATATATATATTATATATATATATATATTATATATATATATCATTAATTATTTATATTATTAAATGGTCTTGTTTTCTCGTATTAGAAGGTCTTGACTCCCTTTATAATTTTTGACTTCCTCCTTGTTTGGGTTTACTCTGATTTTTTTATTCTTGTTAGTTTTTTTTATTGAATAACATTGATTTCAATAAATTAATATCATAATTAAAATATTATTTTTCAAAACAAACCATTTAATATAGCCATTACTTAATAATATTTGTTTTTTAATATATTAATAAATTAATATCATAATTTAAATATTATCGTTCAAATATAACCATTACTTGAAATTTTGGTCTCTACATTACTCTCTATTTAAGCCTTTTCCATGGTCTACCTGTTCATCTGGTTCTAATGATGAACCACACTTGCTGGTTCGAAACACGTCGGCCAAAAATTTATCTTATGTGATTTCTAGTGAAAGACTTTACTTAAAAATGGGAATACTTTGTCAATTAATCAAATACTAATGTAATGGTAATATTTCCTTCATAGTTGAATAAATCTATAATAAAATCCATTGAATCTTTTTTCTAATGTTGACTTGGTATAACTAATGGTTGTAGGAGACTCAAGGTCTTGATTATATATTCTTTATTCTATTAGTAGGCTGCACATTTAGCCACAAAAAATTGAACAACATTTTTAGGACCTTCATAGAAAAGAAATCCTTCTTGATCCTATTAGCACTTTATAATTCCTCCACGCTGAGGAGAGGAACCCAAAGGTAACCAAAAACCAATATTTAGGGCTAGAAGCTATTCCTTCCAAACTCGAAGAGGGATCTCTCTTATGAGATATTCTGGATCTTAGGCTAGGTATATAGATCAAGGTAGAATAATTTTGTAGTTTGATGAAAGGGGTGAGGGAAACTCTGTTGGTCATGGAGTCAAATTAAGCTAAATATTTTTAGTTGTATGATGGGAAAATGAAGAACCCCTAGACAAGGGGAAGGTAGGCAATCCTTTATGGTGTCTTTGTCAAATTTTGTTTTAGAGAGGTGAGTAGAGGAATAATGCAATCGATAATATCTAAAGCATGTAGTTGAGGATGAATTTAGATATTATGGTACAGGAAAAAGTCAAATGTTTAGTTACTTACAATAGAGTACCTGAAAGTGAATTTGTTTAACTAAACACTGAAGACCTAACATTTAATCATTACCATAATAGAATATATGAAATAATACAGACGGGATATAGACATCACCACAAATGATTGACATAGGAATCCCTAAAGAAGTATACTTCAACCTTCATCATTCACTGAAGTTTTTAAATAGAGTTGCATAATACATTTTCTCTATCATACACCAACTTGCAAACCATTTTCTTAGTAAAAAATACAACATATATAGATAAAAAACTATTAATTCATCCCTTTAGGAACCAAATTCCCCAAAAATACTCAATTTCTACTTGTAGCAGTGAATATAGAACTACTTTCTAGAAATTAAGGAACTATTTTGACTAAGGAAATATTTAACAAATTACATTAAATACATGCATAAATGTGAGGTTTGAACTTGGAAAACACCTAAGGACATTTTTCATATCCATGAGAATCCATTTCATGAGGTTTGGCCTTGAATTTTAAAGTCAAATTGTTGACTGTGTGGAAGCCCAACAAATTCACTGCGCTACTTCCTTCTTCAGCAAAAGTGCAACAAAAAAGTGAACAAGTTCATGTTTTGCAAGATTATGATCACCTCCTACGCTTTTGAATGAGTCACACATGTCAAGGACAATATGTTAAACATGAAATACCTGTTGGATAACATTTTTTCATATTGTAACCTCCCATCCTTGAAAATCATCACTTATAGCAGAAGCATAATGACTAAGCAAAACGAATTTCCACCTGCATAGGTTTGACTAGGTTCTGGTGGCTCTATCTGAGGAAAATAGTTTGCTGATGATGTTGAAAACCTTAACAACCTTCTTGAGCCTCCATAGACAATAATAAGTGTCAAAATTTTGGTCCTCTATCAAATTTTTATACTTTTGATAATATCACAACAAATTTGCTACGTTACTATGTCACTTGCCTCCTTTACAAAAAAAATCCAAAACTCAAGAGGGTATGATTGATATAGCTAATGCAATTCAAACCAAAAGGAAAAAAGTAAAATTTATCTTGGTTTCCTATCCAAACTCAAACCTTTTCTACCTTAGCCAACAATTCTATATTTCCTCTTTCTTCCTTTTGGTTTTCCTACAATGCCTCCTGCAACTATTATTTTATAGCCCTCATCTCTTTTTTCAAAGTGAGATTTTGTCCGCAAATGTTCTTGAGTTGTTTGTCTAGGGGAAACATTCTTTTCAACATATACTTAGCTTGAATCAATGTTGGCTCACAAATATTCAAGTAGTCATGTATCTTATGTTTAGAACTTTCATCTTGTTCTCTAAGCCTGGTACTTTCATCTTGAGCTTTCTTCAATTGCTTCCTCAGCCTATGGAAAGTTAGTTTCCCTTCATACAACTTAGCCTTATTCTTTTCTTGCACTAACTCTCCCTTGATCAAACTTTCCTTACGTAGCTCCAATTTATTAGTTGAAGATCTAGTGATAGGGACCCTTGAATGTGAAGTATCTAGCTTCTGAATGTGCTATGTTTCTTCCTTCCTTTACCTTTAGACCTGGTGACAAGTGGAGTTATTTTCATCACAATTTCTGCTTAATAAACTTCAACTTCCTTTTCCAAAATGTTCTTCTTCAAATCCCTATTGTCATGTTGAAGCTGAGAAATGATCAAATGATCTCTTTTCAAATGTTCATGTAGTTCCATGATCTCCTTATCCCTGCCATCTAAATCAACATTCTATGATACGCTGCCTTGAGCTTCAGTATGTTGTTTAGATGTTTTCTCAGTGGGTAACCTCTTTGCAACAAATCTTGTGAGAGGTTTCTTGAAAACCTCCACCACCTTAGGAGAGAAATGAAGTTTCTTTCCTATTTTCCTATCAGAATGATCAACTAATGTGTGTGGCCTTTTGACTGAACTCTTTACTACTGGTTGAACCTCTTTTGCCAGTAATGAAGGTGTATCTTTCTTACTCCAGAGGCTATCTAAAATTTCAGTTGTCAACTTGGATTAATATAAAAATGATTTCCATGGTTGATTCTTCTTCTTCAACTCCTCCAGCACCAGCAATTTGATCAAGGATAAATGAAAGAGACTCATCTCCACTTGAATTTTCTTACCCTAAACTTTATCTGCCATCTTACTAATGCTCCTAAACAAATAAAAAGGTAGACTTAAAGGGATTTTTCTTGTAAAATGTGTCAAAAACCTAAAGTGATATTGATTAACCATCCCAAATATTCTTTCACAAGTAAAATATATTTGGATGACCTTGATTAATTTGCTGTAGGGTTCAAGAATATATTCTCTTGGCACAATAGCCCCATATTCTTTGTTTTTATATTTTGGCTTTAGGAAATATTTGTAGTTGTTTATATCTAAAGTTATGCCCTTGAACCATTGTTCTACATGCAGAGGGATGTATCTCTGTAGAATATGAAATGGCAACCTCTAACACTGGGAAGCTCAAATATCTAATCTTGGTTTCTACTCTAGTGAAGCTTAAAGAAAATTCTTTGGTCAACTTAACACAGTAAACTTGTATCTTTTCACAAAATATGATGCAACCACTTTGCTCAAATGCAACCCTAATAACTGGATCTGAATTTATCAAAGCAAGGTCTTGAGGCTCAAACGTAACTATGTCTCCCCCTTTATGCTTCTTTCGATCTGGTGTTGTCATGAATCACAATGAAACGAGAATTCTAGTGTTTTGAAATGCAATAACATTGCTCAACAACTTAGTGTAGCAAGAGTGCAACAACTATGGAATTTGGGTTTAGATGAAGGTTCATGGAAATATTTAGATGGAAATCCCCTATATTAACAAGTTCAAACAACAAGAACCCAACCCACAGACCAAAATATAGGAGTTTATTGTCTTTATATGCATCATACTTTCTAATACACAAGGGAAACAAGAAAGCACCTCGAATTCAAGTTTACGAGCGTCGCAAAATTTCTTTGGTGCTCTTCTAAATTTCTAAAAATGAAACTAATGGCACACAATGTGAATTATGCTAGAGAAGAGAAATTTGGAACCTGAGAGTGATTGTGGTACAAGAAAAACCTCCTACTTCTAGAAGCATAGCGGAACCCCTGCAACCAAAGCACAATGACTCTTCTTCGTTATTTTGAGCATCTGAGGAGGACAAGAAGACTGTTTGATCAATTTTTGGGAGCCAATGCATATATTTTCACCCTCCATGTGATCCAAGTTGTCCTTTAATTTCAATGATTTATTTTTCAAATTTGGAATATTGAAGTGCAACAAAGAGATGCACAACAAAAGAGGAAAGCACAACATCAACTTGCAATGGTAATATTATGATTGAAATATTTAATCTGACCTAGAAACTAACTTCTAAAGACACCACTAATCTATTTGAATGATGAGAGAATAAATATCCACTATAAATGTTCACTCATGACTTAGATTATACATTACCCTTGACTTATTAAACCTAAAACCTTTTTAAACTTTGACAACTTGACTTTATTTACCAATCAAACTCTAGTATATCCTATTGACACTAAGCCTTGATCTCTATGAGATCATAGCAATGCTTTAAAAATTTAAAAAAATAATGTAAAATACTAATCTTGACCTTGATTACTATAATATAGGAAACTAATAGATCCCAAGGTAACTTTTCAAGAATGTTGAATGTCCTCCTCTAGGATAAGTGCACAATACCAAAAGGATTTTTTTTTGAGTTGTTAATTCATATATAAATATAAGTGATCTTGATACCAAAATATGTCATCTTGTAGTTGTTGAATTATATTCAATAAATTCTTATCTTTCTTCTATTATATCCTTTCTTATTTCACCCAATCATATTGGAGAATACAAATAGCACAAAGTAAACCCTCTATTTCTTTTTCTTTCCTTGAAAGTTCCTCAACCACCATATAGTATGTTTTCCTTTTTTGTAGATAATTTAAAAGTCACAACCTATCATATTGTAACCTAATTTTTTTCTTCTAATCATAATTATTTCTCCAAGGTACTGTAAACTACCATGATCTATTTTGTTTTTCTTTATTTTCCTTCTTATTAGGCAAGGGTGGCATTTTTTAACCTCATGTAGCATGGCCAATATATATTTTTTTCATAAATGGGTTTATAGTCAATTTCTTTCCTTTAAATTTGCTACTCTAAGAGGCAAGGGGCGTTCCTTATTGCATTAAAATTCCACCAATGCCATGGCATGAGCCATCACACTCCATAACAAAGGTTCTTGCGAAGTTAGTTTTTTCCAGGACAAGAGTTACACACATAACCTCCTTAAGTTTTTAAAAACCTTTGGTTGCTTCTTGAGTTCCAAAAAATTATTATTTATTTAATAATGATGTTATAGGTTCTACCATTTGACCATAATTATTGAAAAACTTGTTTTAATAAGATGTTGATCCTAATGATTCTCTAATTTCCTTCAAGGTTTTTGGTATTTTCAATTCCATCATAGCTTTAATTTTGTTAGGGTCCACTTTGACACCTTCATGAGATGCAATATGACCTAAGTATTCCATATATTTTAACATAAAGGCACACTTGGAAGGACTTACATGTAATTGTTACTCTTAGAGTAGTTTTAAGACCCCATTAACATGTTGTATATTCTCTTCACAATATTTAATATAGATTAATATGTAATAAAAAAATACTCACACAAATTTTCTAAGGGAGTGTTTGAAAATAGAATTCATCAAGCTTTGAAATGTTGAAGGTGAATTGGTAGGTTCAAATGGAATAAAAAAAAACTCATAATGACCTTCACATGTTTTGAATGATGTTTTGGGAATCTCTTCTTACCTCATTTTGATTTCATGATATCCTGAATGAAGATCCAACTTCGTAAAGAAAATGTCTCCATGCAATTCATGTAATAATTAATTGATGACATAAATAATAAACTCATGTTTGATGGTCATTTTGTTGAGTTGTCTATAATATGAAAAAATGTGCCATGAATCATCCACTTTTGTAACCATCACCATTAGTGAAGAGAAAGCATTAAAACTAGGAAGTATCATTCCAACATTTAATATTTTTTGAATTATATGCACAATCTCACTTTTTTGTGCATATGGATACTTGTAAGGACTAATGTTAGGTGGTGCAATTCCAGGTGTCAAATGAATAACATGGTCATGATATTAGGCTAGTGTAATACCCTTAGACATCTATCCAAATATATTAGAATGATTGTTGATAACTTCTTGGAGATCCACTAGAGTAGAAGATATAAGCATTTGAACATCCGTTGAGTGAAATTACCTAAATCAATCAAAACTATTACCTTTTTGTTTTGATATATCCTTCTATACTATGGTTTTATAGAATATTGATGCCAACCAATGCATGCCAAGATATTGTTGTAAGTCTCTTCTAGCTTTAAATCTTGTGACGGTTCCATTTCTTGATATTCTTCCTCTTCATGGTCTATATAGAATAATTTCCGCTGACTACATTTATGCTCCTTATTGTACTTGTGTCAAAATTTAAAAATAGTCCCTTTTCTATTCTTTTATCCTTTTGTGTTTGTATATATTTTCCTATGCAAACATAGAGTACTAATTCATGTAGGCCTATTCAAGAGCTATGACAAATGGTGCTAGAGACCTACTTAAACCCTATTGAAACACATGCAATGCATAGCTAAAATATACAAGGGAAATGATGGTAGAAACACCTTAGCTTAGAAGGTGGATGGTTGATGTCCTTTGTGGATGAATCTCCTGAGATCAAGCTCCTATATCCTTGCACATATAACCTGCAAAACAACCAACCAAATCCACAATATCCAAACTCTTGCAAGCAATTTAGCATAAGTATCAACAAATCCAAAGATATGTGCTAAAAAGGAAACACACAACATATATAAATTATGGGGAAAGCAATAATTTATTATTATACCAAAGTTTCTTATGATATTTGTTATCGTTATGTTATTTGTCCCTATCTCCTCCTCTGACCTAAGGCCACAATAAGGTTGACTGTTGCTATAGGTTTATCACAAAGAATGACCATGTTTTCATTTTGGAAATATTCACCTACATTCACTTCTATGTCTTTGCTCCATAGAGAAGCTTACTTTTATATATTAGTTAACAAGACTAATTATATGAATATGAATAATTTTTTACTAAGTTTGATTTGGTCCTTTCATCCTTATCTTCAAGTTTTAATCAATTTTGACCTTGTCAAACCTTATATTTTCTCTCTAGTAACCTTAACTACTTCAATGATCTATTGTTGAGGTGTTAGAGCATTAAAATCGACTTGATGAGACATATGTGACATTGCAACTTTATTTTTTAGTGTACAAGGGGTGTTGAAGAGTTAAAAATGAGTTTTTTATAGGGTTTGCATGGATATTTTCTTGCTTTTTAGCCTTCAACTTATATTGCTTCCCTAGTATACCTAGGGGGTGTCATTTTGAGATATAAAAAAATGTTGAGGTGTAAAAATTATTGATTGAGTGAGGTTAGGAGAGGGAAAATAATGTTCTCTATAATTGTTAGTGATCACTCTTTAGGTAGTCGTATTTTAATTTTGAACTTTCCTTTCTAGTTTGAAAGTGTGTTTTAGGGATTTAGGTTCAAAGACAACAACCTCATGGTGGAATTTAAATTTTCCATTAGAGGGTATAAAAAAATTTCCTCTAGAATTTTACTTATCTCGAGAATCACATTTTGGAATTGTTTAATATGCTTTTTAATTGAACCTCTACTATAGGGATTAATGCACAGGTGTTTGGTGATGTAGAAAACCTCAAGGATATTCCCGGGATCCTTGGCAAAATGTTAGATTAGCTGCAGCTGTCACAAAGATGCATGGATATCTATGTTAAACAAATGAGAATCAAAGCAGGAAGAAGGACTTATTACCTCAAGTCTTGGTGTGGTGTTGTTGGAGAGCTCAAAGTAGCAAGGAAGAAGACCCATTATCTAGCTCTAGATGAAAACCTGCACATAAATAATACAAGCGTAATATCACAACATACAACTTTGAAAAACAATGCATTAAAATATAAAGATATCTAATTACATGTATCTAAGCCACTCATAATAACGACATTGCATAAATATGTAAATAGATTACATTACCAACATCGCAGAGTAGACAACATAATTGCAGTTCTATATTGATGTAGAAAAGAGTGATTACAACCATCGGTTGTATCAACCTTCCCTTACTCCTCCAGCTCCTCTCTCTCTCCCTTCTTAACTTCTTTCTATGCCTTAGTCAAAGACTATGCTCGATAGTCAAATAGGCAATCATTTCAAATGTTTCGACCCATTCCACAATGACCCTAGCCTCTCATATATAGCATGAGAGGAGACGCCTTTCCAAATCCCTCATGAGTTCCATTAGGCAAAAACAGTGATGTTTCCATGTCTTTTTTCTCTTTCCCATTTGTAGACTCCATTAGGAATTAGTAATTCCTCTAAACAAGTTGATTTTTTATGTTTCCTTGCTTTTGTGAGCTAACATAAGAGAGAATCTTGGGATATTTCTCAGTAAACTCATTCCTTTGACCCATAGAAGCCCAATTAGGTTGGCTAATGCCCTTCCTGAGTTAAAAAACAGAGTTACCCTAGGCACTAACGCACCCTTAGCCTTGCTAGGAAGCTTTATAATCCAGGTTGTTAGTTCCTAGACAACGTTAGCTTGGAAAATGGGCCTGTGAACTTGACAAGTCCTTCAATCATTCTGCTCTTCTCCTTTGAGTTGATGAGGAGGTCATTTTCCTGTATAAAATATGTCTCCTAAAGTGGGAGATTAGAGGTAGTGACAATGGCTGAAATACTTTATATATAATTTTCCTTTTATTTGGAAAAGAGAGAGAGAGGATCAGAGCTTTAGGAATATGAGAAACCTAATACAACACATATATAAAAACTCTAAAATCATGTCCTAAGTCGTGAATTCCCATGCTCAGTAGCTATATTAGAATGATTTCTCAACAAAGAGATATGACGATCATGGTCGCCGATAAGCACAATGCGGAACCTGTGTCATAATAAGATCATTCTGATGAGATGTCTCTAAATAACAATAAACACAACTTGGGAGAGGAAACAAAGCTAATTAATGTAAGCCTCTACCCAAGGTCTTGATTTCCATTTCACCGTAACAAAATAGTTTGATACATGTGAATAAAGGTGTTGACATCGAACATGTACGAAATCATCTGATTACCAGTAAATAATGGAGACTGTTAACAAACGCAAGGATGGCCATCAATAATGGTGATGGTCTTCAAGATGCACAGTACAATCTACTGAGTGTGAATAATGTTTTTGTCATCAAACACTCGTAGAATCATTTAACCAAGAGCCAATAATGAAAACCCCTGACCAAACACAAGGTAACTTGCCACTGATGTCTGCAAGTTCCAAGGCACTGAAGTGTTTCTGCGTCTTCTTCCTAGATAGAGTGTTGAAGTCGATAGGAATAGACCTATCAAAACGTAGGCAATAATGTGTCCTACATTAGTCGACATGAAATGGGACAAAATGATCTTTTTTAAAGAATATTTTGAGCATTGGGTCAAAACAACAAAGGGCATGATGGAAGAATATGCTTGATGGTTTGATGGAGGAAACAGAAGATAAAGGTTTTCCCTTGAACAATAAAAGTCACGACACAATGGTTTTAACCATGTAGCACTAGACTCATGAACACCAAAGGGTGTTAGGATACATAGATTCAAGAACATCAGGGTATATAGGCTAAACTCATAGGGTGGTAAGGGTCATATTGAGATGCCGTCACAAGGAAGGTTTATCTAAGGGAGTGCCATGTTCAAGGGAGTGACTGCTGCCAAAAAATCTTTTCAAAATACTGACACAAAGAAATTGTATTGTCCACTTTCCCCATATGATTAATTTAGTGAGACCAGATAGGTAAACTCATTGGTCTTTTCATATTTTAAGAGTCTGAAAAGATTGTAATGAGCAACTCTATTCCCTATCTGATTAGTTTAATGAATCCAAACAGGCAAACTAATTGGTCTTTTCATGTTTCAAGAGTATGAAAAGATCGTAAAGAGTGACTCCATTCCTCATCTGTTTAATTTAATGAGTCCTAATGGGACAACTCGATGGTCTTTTCATATTTTGAGAGTCAGAAAGGATCGTAAAGAATGACTCCAAGGTGGTCCCTTTGTCATAGCTTTTAACCCGGTGCAAAAAAGGTTTAATAGTTTACCCGAAAAGGTTCCTTTTCCATAAGTTAATCTACTGAGCCTAAATAAAGAGATAAACCTATGCTCAATATATGTTTGTGTCATTTTGTTACGATTACAAGGAGATGGACTAAAATCAATGTTTGTAGTGAATTTTTAATGAGTCATGCGATGACAAACTCAATATATCTTCATCAAATTTTAACAAGTCAAATGAAGAAAACTCGAGGTATCTTTTTCAATTTAATGAGGGAGGAAAAATAGATAAAATAACTACTCATTCCTTCTTCGTAGATTTAATGAGCTCGAAGAAGGGAAAAACTTGGGGATTTTTCAATTTAAGAGGAAGAAAGAGTCCCAAAAAAGAAAGCACTCATACTGTCATCGTATGAGTTTAACAAACCCGATGATGAAAACTCGGGGATTTTTTTATTTAACAAGTGAGAAAAGTTCCTAAAAATAATGCTCAGAGCTTCTTCATAAGTTTTTAACAAGCTATAGGAAGTAACTCGGGGTTTTTTTTTTATTTTATGAGCGAGAAAAAGTCCCTAAAAAGAATGCTCAGTTTATCTTTTTCTGTTTAGTGAGCTAGAAAAAGAGAGAAAAAGGGTTGCTCAGACCATCATCGTAGGAGTTTAGTGAGCCCGATGATGAAAAACTAAGGGATTTTTTAATTTAAATAGTGATAAAAGATCCCATAAAAGAAATCTCTCATTTAGAATCAAACACACTCATTTCCACAATTCATCCCAGTAGATCCTTTCATCAACATGAGTAATTTTTGACAATATGGGGCCATGGCGCCTAATAAATATCATAGGAAATTAACTAATTCTACTTTAATTACTTAAACTGAGGTAATTCATGTCTCCAAAGTGACTATAAGGGAGTTTTTGACCCTCCACTTTCACCATTTGCATCATTTGAGAGCTGTGAGAGCATTTTGGAGCTAAAGAGGAGCAGATCTTCCACGAATGATTGTGGGCGATTAGGGCGACCATTCGACTTGTCGTCTGTCCCAGGTAGATGCAAATTTTTTTATCTTGCATTATTTAACCTTTTTTAGCTGCATTGGGAGGGGATTTTTATATATTTGGGGAGCCCTAGTTCATTAACTACACTTAACACCCACTTCTAGGCATGTAGGGAGCATTAAACACCCTTTATGACTTGGAGGAGGGCATTAGTCCTCACTATTTTGCGCAAGGGGGGGCGTTAGTGCATGAGGGTGCACTTTAAAACCCCAACAAGTGTTATCTTGAGATTTATTGCCCCATTTGCACTAGTTTTTGGGTTGATTTGTGTAGGTTTTGATCAATCATGACTAGTTTATGGAGAGAATGGGTCCATGATTGAAAGGAATTACTTATGTGAAATGATCCAACTTTTATACTTACATTGCACCAATGTGGTTTAACGAAATATGCACAGTTGGACCTGGTGAAAGGCTGGGAGGCAATTTTGAGTTGGATCATTCAACATTGAGATGAACATGAAGGGGTGTTCAGGATTGGGGACCATGAGCTTGAAATTGACCAAGATGACACCTATTTTATGACAGGTTTGTCGTGTAGAGGAGCATAAGAAAACTTTATCGGGCGTAGTCCTGACCCCTGATCCACTTTAGAGCTGGTCTGAGCTTATTGTATTCCTGAGAACAGCCTTGTGAGCAATAGGATCCCTATAGAGCGGATAAGATCTAGGACTATGAGGGCTATATTATGGATGATTATGTGCTTAGCGGGGTCTAAAAGTCCCCATGTCGCTAAAAAGGCCCAACTGTTACTTTCCATTGATTGTGTTTAGCTACAGATCTTCAACTGGCTTGAGGTGGTGCTTCGTTAGCTGAAGGTGAAGTTGACTACATGTAAGAACCAAACCCAAGAGAGTTTTGGGTATGATACTCTCATTATATCCTTTATACTTGAGAGGTTTCCAGTTATGCGAACATGGATGTGTTTAGGTCCATTTGATGTGAGAGATCCTAGGAAGAGGCGATGGGCATCTCTTGATCCTCGCATTGGAGGAGGGACCATCTGGCATTTTTTCGAAGAGGATATCTTTGAATGGCTCAGTGGTCAAATCGTGATGATATATGATTATGCCTACGAGGGCATGGACTTCACAGGTGATCTTGACTTGATCTTGCTACCTGGTAAAACCTTGGGGCCTCAACGTAAGAAGGTTTATTGAGAGTAATTAAGTATTTTTAAGCTTTTGAATGTTTATGTTATGTTTTTGTTGATTTTATGGGTCAACTTAGTACTGACATGAAGCATTTTGCTTGACATGGATGTGCCACTAGTTCAACCTACAGTCAAGCCTTGCCAAGTGAGGCGAGGTGGCTAACTACCCGAAGGTGGGGGAAATGCTCAGAGTCTTCGCGAGGTTCTAAGGAACCTTGAAGGATTGAGTATGGGTGTTCCCCCCTTCCTATGAGGGAGATTCTCCCTCACATGCAGCGACACACAGTTGGTGTGCCTGAGCGGTTTCTGGTTCCTCTTCGGAGGATAGCTAGAGCTATATTGACTTTGCATGAGTAGTAGGCTCTATTAGCAGGCACATGGTGTAGCCAATGAGTGTTTATAGCTAGGATTAGTAGCCATTTTGTACTTAAAATCACCCGAGTTTTGGGAAATTTTCTGTTGTAAAAGACTGGATTATATATATATATATATATATATATATATATATATATATATATATATATATATATATATATATATATACCTACAAACATTTTGGTATTTTATGATGTAAATGTTTTTTGAAGTGTTTTTGTAAATTTTTAACTGTGTAAATATTTACTTTCATACATGTATCTATAATGAATGAGACAAATGCCAATCTAACACATAGTTTGCCAAAGAATCAACATCTGCATTAAATTCTTGAGGAATGTGTTCATATGTAATAAACTCAAATTGACGTTCCAAGAGTTGTACCCTTAAATAATGACATAACAAGGTTGGATTACGAATGTGATAATGATTTGTCAATTGCATAATGAAAAGCTGAGAGTCTAAATTGACCACCAGATTGGATATGTCTCGAGATGACACTTCAATGAGAAGTGAAATTATAGACTTGTACTTAGTAATATTGTTGTTGGAAGTACGAAGAAAGACCCCCCCGGAACTAAGAAATTCCAAATCAGGTGTGTAAATGACCCAAGCAGCTGATGCAATGTGTCGTGTGTGATGAATAGAACCATCCATGTATCCTACATATTGCTAAGGGTAATGATGACATCTACATAATGAGAAATATGTATGAGACAAATACTTCAAAAAATACCAAAAATTGTCCAGTCATATCAAAAACAAGAAAAAATTATAAATACATAAAATTACAAAGAACATGCCTAGTGTACTACTAGGCATAATACATTTTCAGATAGAGCCCATTTCGGGGCTTAGTGAGTGGGACTCCTTCCTAATCCTGAAGTTCATATGCCCCTTTTGAGAGGGCCTTCGTGATGACATATGGGCCAAGCCATAAGGGTTGAAGTGTTCCTTCCCCCAAGAGGTCATGCTTTTTATCGTGGAGTAAAACAAAAGCTCCCTGTTGGTAAGAATGAGGCTTGACCTCTTTGTTGTACTGGGCTTTGACCCAATGCTTGTTGGCTTCGAGTGCCAATTCGGCATCTCTTCGGGTTTCATCTAGTTGATTGAGGTATAGCAGGTGCTCTTGTTCGGCAGTGGTGTTGGGAAAGAGTTCAACAATGATTTGTAAGGAAGGAATCTGACACTCGATGGGTAAAACTACTTCCAGGCCATAAGCTAGTTGAAAAGTTGTAAAGCCTGTAGTTATTTTTACTAAAGTTTGGTATGCCCATAGTGCAGGATATGAAATTCGATGCTAGTGGGTTTTGTGATTCCCTAATAACCTATGGATCATGATCTTTAAGACACCATTAACAAATTTTACTTGGCCATTAGCTTGGGGGTAGTAGGAGGACGATTGGTCCTATCAAAAACTAAGCAACGATGTTAAGTCAGACATCATGTGATTCTGAAAATGAGACCCATGGTCTGTAACGATCATGCGGGTCACACCGAAGTGACAGGTGACCTGATTAAATAGGAATAGTGTCGTGGTTTCTCTATCGAATCAGAAAGTGGGAAGGGCTTCCGCCAATTTCATGAAGTAGTCCACAGCTACAATAGTGTAGTTGTGTTCGGCAGAGGAAGTGGGGTTGCAAGTGACAAAGTCTATCCCCCATTTGGAAAAGGGGCCGATGGAGATAACCAAGTGTAGGAAGGCTGAAGGAGCATGCATTTTCTTTGTAAACACTTGACAAGGGTGGCACTACCAGACAACCTTTGTACAATATTTGAATAAGGTTGGCTAGTAGTAGCCTGCATGTAAGAGTTTCTGAGTAGTAGACATGCTAGAAAGATGACCGCCACATACCCCAACATGGTAGTCATTTAAAACATGGTCTACCTCTTCATGAGTGAGGCAACATTGAAGAACCGTATTAGTTCCACGATGATATAACATATCATTTAGCACCAAATAGTGTCGCGCTTGGTGGCAGATGCGACGACAGTCACCTAACGATAGTTCAGGGTGGAAACGTTGTGCCTGGAGGTAGACACGAATGTCACCATACCAAGGGTCAGTAGAGTTGATCATATAGAAAGCTTCATTCGGAGGAGGATCATGGGATATCTCATTGGGATCGATAATGGGAAGATCCGACAAAATTTTGGTGAATACTAAGGATTTTTTCTCCTTGGTAGTGCTGAAAACCAAATCAAATTGTTGGACGATAACTATCCATTTGGAATATTTTCCTCCAATGACTTGACGAGAGAAAATGTGTCTCATGGGATTCTACAAAGCGATGATGGTGGTCTCTCGCAACAGTATATAGTGTCAAAATTGATTGACAACAAAGACAATTGCCAAGGATAGCTTTTCCACATGTGAATATCTAATTTTGAGCCCATCCAGGCCTTTTGACATATAATAGATCACATTCTCACTTAGATTATCATGAGTTTGAACCAATACCATTCCAAGCAAGGATGGCGAGGCTGCCAGGTACAAGAGAAATTCATGCTTGTAGTTGGGAGTACTAATGAGTGGGGCTAATATAAGTGCCTTTCTCAAGGCATCAAATGATCGTTGAGCTTGATCATCCCACAAGTATGGTACTCCTTTCTTGAGTAGGTGCCTAAAGCATTTCATCAACTCGGCATAGTTGACGATGAATTGTCATAAGAAGTTTGCTTTCCCTTGCAAACGTTGGAGCTGAAAAATGGATTGCGGTGCGGGAAATTGGGTAATTTCCTTTACCTTATCAGGATCAACCCTAATCCTGTAATTGGAGACAATGAAACTAAGTAGGTGTCCAGACTCGATAATGAAAATGCATTTGTGTGTATTCAGACATATGTTGTAGAACTTGCACCTAAGAAAGATAGCTCGTAAATAATCTAAGTGTTGATCTCACTTCTTGGAATTGGATGGGAGGTCGTCCAAATAAACCTGTAGAATATGTCTGATGTTGTGGAATGCATAGTCCATAGCGCGTTGAAATTTTTCTCCAGAATTCCTTAAACCAAATGGGAGTTTTCGATATGCAAAGATACCCCAAGGGAAAATGAACGTGGTTTTGTGCTAGTCAACCGGTTTTATAGAGATCTAGTTGTATCATGAGAAACCATCCATGAATGAGAAGGATTCACAACTAGTGCAGTCATCGATGATTTGGTCAATGAATGGTGATAATTATCCTTTGGACACAAGATGTTGAATTCTCGATAGTCGAAACAAATACAGATGGTACCTTGTTTCTTATCGATAGGAACCTGATTGGAAACCCATTCCGTTAAGGTAATGGGGTAGACGAAACCAACACGTAACAATTTTTTCACCTCAGTCTTGATGGTTGTAGTTTTGTGGGGGTGGACTGGTTGAATCCTTTGGCAGATAGGCTTGGCATTGTCATATACCTTGATCTCATGCTCGACAATAGATGGATCTATGCCGGGCATTTCCTCATAAGACCAAGAAAATAAATCATAAAATTCCTTAAAAAGGTAGGTGAAGCTTGCAATTTCCTCGGGAGTGCAATCGGCTCCAACTTGGATGTTTTCCATGATGCTTTTCTTGATAGAAATATTGATGAGCAATGTCTTTGAAAGATTTCCTGTGTTCCCTTTCGAATCCAAAGTTTGGATAGTCATATAAGGAGAGGGAACGATTTCAGGTGCGTCATAAGGTAGGATTTGAATTGGCATCATGCCCAAATCATATATTGAGACATGATAGTGAGAGTCCTCCAAAGTTCGCTCTTCAAAACACGTGATTTCTCAAATAGCTTCATCCAAAGGTAGGACTTGATTGAGGATATCATAAGAAGGAGCATTTATGGGAGGGGAGGAGGTACCATTGGTTGTGACCAAAGTGACCAGAGATTCGAATGCAAATTGAACGGCCTGGGAGGCCAACTCAACTGGTGACAACAAAATTTGTTCTTCATAAGCATCAATGTCTGAAGGGACTGGGAGGATCCAAGGATTGGTCAGTTCATGAGGAATGGATGAAACCATAGAGACCGTCTATGGAACCATGGGCAGCAGGAAAGGAAAACAACCCATCAAGGAAGATCCCTTCAATAGATGGTACTGATACTAACATAAGAGTCAGGTACACCACCCACTAAGGGTACAGAGGCACTAGGTAATAGGAGTAATCTGGGGTGCAAAAGGATAGTTGTTCCACTATGACTATCCTTCCATCCAACGAAAATAGGATGATGTGAAAGAAAATAAACACAATGGCAGTCATGGAGTAAGTCCAATTGCGACCCAACAATAGATTATAGTTGAGCTTTCTATCTACAACTTCAATGTCCACCGTTACCATTTTCCCACTCAAAGTGATGGGGTAGCTGGATAGGTAACCTTTTGGGATGAAAGTGTGGCTTTCAAAAGCTTTAAGGGAATTCGACGGTAGGGATAGGGTTGGAGAACCCAAAGCGAGCCAACATGAAGCCAAAATGATGCAAGTTGAGGCGCCTTCATCAATGACAGTTCTATGTACTCATCACCCTTTCGAAAATATTTGCACCTGAAATGAAATCTGGTGTGAAGGAGGAGGTTAACATTTGTCCATGTCCAACATTACAAGCATGTAATCTTAAGGGTCGACCCCACCAATTTCTGAAAGCAGAGCTTTCCTTCATGTTAGACAGGTTTGTAAGACTTTGAGTGTCGACATAGCTGATGGTGCTTGCACCAAATCTTCTACAATATTGTAGTTCTGGGAAGCATTTGCAGATGTATTATGCATTGTGTGATGAAGTGCCCCTTTTGGGGGGTGAATCACAAGATTAGCAACTGGCCTTTCGATATGAAGATCATTAGGCAATGGTGGGTTTTGACTCGAGGAGGCTTCCTGAGCATTAGTGACTCGAGCTCCATAAGTTTTGGTTTTTGTTTGTAGATATACCGTCTCAAAGGTGTAAATGGTAGATGGTCCTTCACTAGCTGAAGGATGATGTGAAATATTGTTCCCCCTTGCGGGGGTTGGGGTTGGTTTGCAATAAGGTGTTGCTATTACTGAGCGGGGAAAGGGTTGTTTAGGACCACAGGGGTCTTGCTAGTGTCCTTTTTAGCAATGATATTTATGCATTGTTGGTGATGCAGACAAAGATATGTCATGTGGTCTTCTGCACAGATTTTGCAAAGGAATTTGGTGGGTTTGTCCTTTCCATCATTTCAGGGTGCAACAACCATTTGCTTTGGGTTGTACTTCTTGGTTGACTGCTCTTCACAAGGAGTGGTCTTTTTCTTATTCTTCTTATTCTTACTGCCGAGTTTTTGTGTAGGTTGCACAGAGTTTATCGTGGCGGTAGGAAGAGCAGTCGATTTGGTAGAGGGGTCAACTAACAACTGGGCAATGTGAATGCTAAGTTGTTTTACAGCATCCTCAGAGGTAGTGCTGATAATCCCATCAGTGTGCGCACTGAGTTGCTAAGTAGCGGTAGCATTGGAATTTATAGGGGCATTGGGAATGATGTCATATAATGTGCCAAACCGTGAATAAATCAAATCTAAGTGTTGGGCATGATGAATGGATTGGTCTTCCATGATCGCACAACCTAAGGCAACATCTTTAGCGATTTAGGGGAGAATAGATTTGCATAAACAATCTGCTAATAGATAGTCTAGGAGGGAGGCTTTGACTAGCCTCTGTCTACGTCTCCATTCATGGATATGGTCAAAGATGTGGGTGGTGGTGTCCTGACATAATGAAGTAAGGAGTTCCATCCCAGTTTCATAGCGGATGGGTAGCTAAAGATGCTTTAAGAATTCCATCGCTAAAGCGCCAAAGGTATTGACTGACGTGCATGGTAACTCAATGTACCACTTGGCTGCATCAACAGTAAGGGTGCGGGGAAAGAGTCGTAACTAGATACTGTCATCCAACATGGAGTTGAAAACACATCATAAATGATAGGTCATGATGTGTATACCCGGATCCTCACCTTGTTTCCCTTCGAACTTCGGGATGTCTGTTGGAATTTTGTGAAGGATTTGAGGCCAAAGTAAGTTGTGATAGATGGGGTCGTTTGTGAGTTTGTACAAGTCATGGATATCAGGCATTGTCAAGAAAGGTAAGGTGTTTGATGCCCCCGAATTGGACCAAGGCGATGACATATGACTTGAGGATCCTTGCATCCTCCCATCATGTTGTTCCCAATATTATACATAGGATGTGTGGAATAGTAATTTCCTTAGGGTACAGTCATGTACTATGGTTTTCCATATGGACTGTTAGATTGGGGGTTGTAAGTGCCCCCGGGATAAGGAATTCCCCCTTGACTCATTTGAGGTTGAGAGTGGGGTGCCCATATCGATTGAGTGGGACCTTGTTGAGGGATCTCACTCGCCAAGTAATTAACTATAGGTCCTTGAATAACATAAGGAGGGTTTATGTCAATCAATGAAGTCCTTGTTGTCTTGTAAATGAAGGGGGAACTGTAACATTCTCGGGCCAAGCCATAAGGGTTGAAGTGTTCCTTCCCCCAAGAGGTCATGCTTTTTATTGTGGAGTAAAACAAAAGCTCCATGTTGGTAAGAATGAGGCTTGACCTTTTTGTTGTACTGGACTTTGACCCAATGCTTGTTGGCTTCGAGTGCCAATTCGACATCTCGTTGGGTTTCATCTAGTTGATTGAGGTATAGCAGGTGCTCTTGTTCGGAAGTGGTGTTGGGAAAGAGTTCAACAATGATTTGTAAGGAAGGAATCTGACACTCGATGGGTAAAACTACTTCCAGGCCATAAGCTAGTTGAAAAGTTGTAAAGCATGTAGTTATTTTTCCTAAAGTTTGGTATGCCCATAGTGCTGGATATGAAATTCGATGCCAGTGAGTTTTGTGATTCCCTACTAACCTATGGATCACGATCTTTAAGACACCATTAACAACTTCTACTTGGCCATTAGCTTGGGGGTATTAGGAGGACAATTGGTCCTATCAAAAACCGAGCAATGATGTTAAGTCAGACATCATGTGATTCTGAAAATGAGACCCATGGTCTGTAACGATCATGCGGGTCACACCGAAGTGACAGGTGACCTAATTAAATAGGAATAGTTTCATGGTTTCTCTGTCGAATCAGAAAGTGGGAAGGGCTTCCAACCATTTCATGAAGTAGTCCATAGCTACAATAATGTAGTTGTGTTTGGTAGAAGAAGTGGGATTACAAGTGACAAAGTCTATCCCCCATTTGGAAAACGGGCCGATGGAGATAACTGGGTGTAGTAAGGCCAGAGGAGCATGAATTTTCTTTGTAAACACTTGACAAGGGTGGCACTACCAGACAACCTTGGTACAATATTTGAACAAGGTTGGCCAGTAGTAGCCTGCATGTAAGAGTTTCTGAGCAGTAGACATGCAAGAAAGATGACCGCCACATGCCCCAACATAGTCATTTAAAACATGGTCTACCTCTTCATGAGTGAGGTAACATTGAAGAACTGTATCAATGCCACGATGATATAACATATCATTTAGCACCAAATAGTGTCATGCTTGGTGGAAGATGCGACGACAGTCACCTGACGATAGTTCAGGGTGGAAACGTTGTGCCTGGAGGTAGACACAAATATCACCATACCAAGGGTCAGTAGAGTCGATTAGATAGAAAGCTTCATTCAGAGGAGGATCATGGGCTATCTCATTGGGATCAATAATGGGAAGATCCGACAAAAGTTTGGTGAATACTAAGGATTTTTTCTCCTTGGTAGTGGTGAAAACCAAATCAAATTGTTGGAGGATGACTATCCATTTGGAATATTTTCCTCCAATGACTTGAAGAGAGAAAATGTGTCTCATGGGATTCTCCAAAGCGATGATGGTAGTCTGTCACAACAGTATATAGTGTCGAAATCAATTGACAACAAAGACAATTGCCAAGGATAGCTTTTCCACATGTGAATATCTGATTTCGAGCCCATCCAGGCCTTTCGACAGATAATAGATCACATTCTCACTTAGATCATCATGAGTTTGAACCAAGACCATTCCAAGAGAGGCTGGTGAGGCTGCTAGGTACAGGAGAAATTCGGGCTTGTAGTTGGGAGTACTAAGGGTGGGGCTAATATAAGTGCCTTTTTCAAGGCATCAAATGATTGTTTAGCTTGATCATCCCACAAGTATGGTACTCCTTTCTTGAGTAGGTGCCTAAAGCATTTCATCAACTCGGCATAGTTTATGATGAATTGTCATAAGAAGTTTGCTTTCCCTTGCAAACGTTGGAGCTGCAAAATGGATTGTGGTGTGCGAAATTGAGTAATTGCCTTTACCTTTTCAGGATCAACCCTAATCCTATACTTGGAGACAATGAAACTAAGTAGGTGTCCAGACTCGACAATGAAAATGCATTTGTGTGTATTCAGACATATGTTGTAGAACCTGCACCTAAGAAAGATAGCTTGTAAATAATCTAAGTGTTGAGCTCACTTCTTGGAATTGGATGGGAGGTTGTCCAAGTAAAGCAGAAGAATATGTCTAATGTCGTTTAATGCATAGTCCATAGCCCGTTGAAATTTTTCTCCAGAATTCCTTAAACCAAATGGGAGTTTTCGATATGCAAAGATACCCCAAGGGAAAATGAAGGCGGTTTTGTGCTAGTCTACCGGTTTTATAGAGATCTAGTTGTATCATGAGAAACCATTCATGAATGAGAAGGATTCACAACCAGTGCAGTCATCGATGATTTGGTCGATGAATGGTGATAATTATCCTTTGGACACACGATGTTCAATTCTCGATAGTCAAAACAAACACGGATGGTACGTTGTTTTTATCGATAGGAACCTGATTGGAAACCCATTCCATTAAGGAAATGGGGTAGACAAAACCAACACGTAACAATTTTTTCACATCAGTCTTGATGGTTGCAGTTTTGTGGGGCTGGACTGGTTGAATCCTTTGGCGAGCAGGCTTGGCATTGTCATATACCTTGATCTCATGCTCGACAAT
This sequence comes from Pinus taeda, assembly GCA_000404065.3. NCBI lineage: Eukaryota > Viridiplantae > Streptophyta > Pinopsida > Pinales > Pinaceae > Pinus > Pinus taeda. Next base: position 113,573 of record APFE030987315.1, read on the forward strand.
AGATGGATCTATACCGGACATTTCCTCATAAGACCAATCAAATAAATCACAAAACTCCTTAAAAAGGTAGGTGAAGCTTGCAATTTCCTCGGGAGTGCAATCAGCTCCAACTTGGATGTTTTCCATGATGCCTATCTTGATAGAAATATTGATGATCAATGTCTTTGAAAGATTGCCTATGTTCCCTTTCAAATACAAAGTTTGGATAGTCTTATAAGGAGAGGGAACAATTTCAAGTGCGTCATAAGGCGGGATTTGAATGGGCATCGTGACCAAATCATATATTGAGACATGATGGTGAGAGTCCTCCAAAGGTCGCTCTTAAAAACACGTGATCTCTCAAATAGCTTCATCCGACGGTAGGACTTGATTAAGGAGATCGTAAGAAGGAGAATTTATGGGAGGGGAGGAGGTACCATTGGTTGTGACCAAAGTGACCAGAGATTGGAATGCAAATTGAATGGCTTGGTAAGCCAATTCAACTGGTGACAACGAAATTTGTTCTTCGTAAGCATCAATGTCTGAAGGGTCCGGGAGGATCCAAGGATTGGTCAGTTCATGAGGAATGGATGAAATCATAGAGACTGTTTATGGAACCATGGGTAGCAGGAAAGGAAAACAACCCATCAAGGAAGAGCCCTTCAATAGATGGTACTGATACTAACGTAAGATTCAAGTACATCACCCATTAAGGGTACAGAGGCGCTAAGTAATAGGAGTAATCTGGGGTGTAAAAGGATAGCTGGTCCATTGTGACTATCCTTCCATCCAATAGAAATAGGATGATGTGAAAGACAATAGACACAATGGAAGTCATGGAGTAAGTCCAATTGCGACCCAACAATAGATTATAATCGAGCTTTCTATCTACAACTTCAATGTCTATTGTTACCATTTTCCCACTCAAAGTGATGGGGTAGCTGGATAGGTAACCTTTTGGGATGAAAGTGTGGCTGTCGAAAGCTTTAAGTGAATTTGACGGAAGGGATAGGGTTGGAGAACCCAAAGCGAGCCAACATGAAGCCAACATGATGCAAGTTGAGGCATCTTCATCAATGACAGTTCTATGTACTCATGGCCCTTTTGAAAATATTTGCACCTGAAATGAAATCTGGTGTGAAAGAGGAGGTTAACATTTGTCCATGTAAAAAATTACAAGCATGGAATCCTAAGGGTCGACCCCACCAATTTCTGAAAGCAAAGCTTTCCTTTGTGTTGGACAGGTTTGTAAGACTTTGAGTGTCGACATAGCTGACGGTGCTTGCACCAAATCTTCTACAATATTGTAGTTATGGTAAGCATGTGTAGATGTATTATGCATTGTGTGATGAAGTTCCCCTTTTGAGGGGTGAATCACAAGATCAGAAACTAGCCTTTCGATATGAAGATCATTAGAAAACGGTGGGTTTTAACTCGAGGAGGCTTCCTCAGCATTAGTGACTGGAGCTCCATAAGTTTTGGCTGTTGTTTGTAGATCTACCGTCTCAAAGGTGTAAATGGTAGATGGTCCTTCACCATCTGAAGGATGATGTGAAATATCATCCCCCCTTGCGGGGGTTGGGGTTGGTTTGCAATAAGGTGTTGTTGTTGCTGAGCAGGGAAAGTGTTGTTTAGGACCACAAGGGTCTTGCTAGTGCCCTTTTTAGCAATGATATTTATGCATTGTCGGTGATGTGGACAAAGATATGTCATGTAGTCTTCTGCACATATTTTGCAAGGGAATTTGTTGGGTTTGTCCTTTCCATTATTTCAGGGTGCAACAACCATTTGCTTTGGGTTGTACTACTTGGTTGACTGCTCTTTAGAAGGAGTGGTCTTTTTCTTATTCTTCTTGTTCTTACTGCTGAGTTTTTGTGTAGGTTGCACAAAGTTTATCGCGGCGGTAGGAAGAGCAGTCGATTTGGTAGAGGGGTCAACTAACAACTAGGAAATGTGAATGCTAAGTTGTTTTACAACAACCTCAGAGGTAGTGTTGATAATCCCATCAATGTGCACACCGAGTTGTTGAGTAGCGATAGCATTGGAATTTATAGGGGCATTAGGAATGATGTCATATAATGTGCCAAACCGTGAATAAATCAAATCTAAGTGTTGGGCACGATGAATGGATTGGTCCTCCATGATCGTACAACCTAAGGAAACATCTTTAGCGATTTAAGGGAGGAGAGATTTGTAGAAACAATCTGCTAATAGATAGTCTAGGAGGGGGGCTTTGACTAGCCTCTGCCTGCGTCTTCATTCATGGATATGATCAAAGATGTAGGTGGTGGTGTCCTAATGTAATGAAGTAAGGAGTTCCATCCCAGTTTCATAGCGGATGGGTAGCTGAAAATTCTTTAAGAATTCCATCGCTAAAGCGCCAAAGGTATTAACTGACGTGCATGGTAACTCAATGTACCACTTGGCTGCATTACCAGTAAGGGTGCGAGGAAAGAGCCATAGCTAGATACTATCATCCAACATGGAGTTGGAAACGCAGCATAAATGATAGGTCGTGATGTGCGTACCCAGATCCTCACCTTGTTTCCCTTCGAACTTCGGGATGTCTATTGGAATTTTGTGCAGGATTTGAGGCAAAAGTAAGTTGTGATAGATGGGGTCATTTGTGAGTTTGTACAAGTCAAGGATATCAGCATTACCAAGAAAGGTAAGGTGTTTGATGCCCCCAAATTGGTCCAAGGCGATGACATATGACTTGAGGATCCTTGCATCCTCTCATCATGTTTTTCCCAATATTATACATAGGATGTGTGGAATAGTAATTTCCTTCGGGTACAGTCGTGTACTGTGGTTGTCCATATGGATTGTTAGATTGGGGGTTGTAAGTGCCCTCGGGATAAGGAATGCTCCCTTGACTCATTTGAGGTTGAGAGTGGGGTGCCCATATGGATTGAGTGTGACCTTGTTGAGGGATCTCTTTCGCCAAGTAATTAACTATAGGTCCTTGAATAACATAAGGAGGGTTTATGTCAATCAATGAAGTCCCTATTGTCTTGTAAACGAAGGGGGAAATGTAATGTTCCTGGCTGGTATGTGCATGTTGGGAATAGTGCCCCGAGGCATCTGAACCTGGGGGTTGGAACTAAATAATGGATGCCAACCAAAGGGGCTATTGATATGACCCTTGCTAACTGTGCTATATGTAGCGTTACAAGGAGTGCTATATGTAGCACTTGTCAAAGGTCTTGGAGTTGACACAAAAGGGGTGGAAATTGGCATGTACTAGGTTCCACTCACGTTGGGTGTCATGATAGGGTTTGAACCTGGGACATGCAAGATAGTAGGGTTTTCCATCAGAGGTGTGGTACTGACTGTCAACTAGGGAGGTGGCAGTGGACCAAAAGTGTCCACAAAATCCCATGACCCGTTAGTCATCGATGGGATGGGTGGTGTAGGTCCAACAGAAGACATAGGAGGTACAAATGCAACTGGAATCAAGAGTGGTCCCAACAGATTCATGATTGGAGGATTGTATGGAGGAATGAAACCTTCCGTAAAGAAATCTTATGGTAAGCTTGAATTGTGGGATGTCCAAATTGATTCAATGTTAGATCTCGAAGACTGATTGCTCAAAGATGGGTAATTTGGTTCATTGGCGCTTAGCGGATCCTCCACAATGAGTGTGGGAGGACCTAACAACCGTTTATATTGATGACGAGGGTCTGATGTAGCCACAATGGCCGATGAATTTTATCAATAGATTTTACAGTGGTATTTATTAAAGTCTTAGTGATAACAATCTGGCACTTAAAAAATAAAAAATACACTAAAGAAATAAATCAACAAGCAGAGGGTATGACCCTGTCTGATAACCATTGTTTATTGGAGATGAAACCCAGTATCACAATGGATAAAAGAGAGAGTTTTTCAAATGTACAGTTACAATTACTCTTGAGCTTTGCTCGAACCTTAGATTAAGGGGCCAAGTACTCTTGTGAAGGAAAGCACCCTCCCAAAAAACAAATACAGAGTAGTTTTGTCTATGTTAGGTACCAGGGCAGCCTGCCCCAGTCACCTTGTGTTCATCCCTAAAAGTATGGTCATTATGGTTAGCGCAGATAACAGAAACTACCAAGGGGGGACATAGTCATAGACATTATGCTATGTGGGCAGGTTACCCAAGTCCCCAACTAAACTTTGATATTCCCGAAGGGATCCCCAATACACAAAATACCCAAAGGAGATGTAAGAAAAGGTGGGCTACCTTCATTTACAGTTTGATGTTGTCTCATATTTAGCTATGCTTTTACTGGAGTGGTCCTGGATAGTATGAGTGCAAAAGGATTTCCCTTGTTAATGACACTAGTTTCAGCATATGATCTTGGGAAGTTAACTCACAACTGCGTAACCCAATAACCTAGCCTAAAATAATGTGTGATTACTCTAAAATAGTTGCTGATTGATTTTATTAGGTATATTTTAAATGTACTTCGTTATAGTCTTCGGTAGGGGTGTTGACATATGAAGTTATATGGGACTCTGACTCAAATCATGCAAAATCAATGCTTATAAATTTCACTTTCAATGAAGAAGTTTCTTCTACAAAGGGAGAGTCATTCATACATCAATATATATACCATGCATCCTGTTATGTAAAATACTAGCACAACCGACAAAATTAACAATGCTCACTAACAACTTTTGAAACCAAATAATGCAAATCTAACCAACTAAGCAGAAAACAATAAAAAATTTGGATTTTTTCTTTGCTAAAAACAAAAGCTTTAAGAAGTAAAGATATTTTCTTAAAACAAAATTTGTTCAGGAACCAGATCAATCAAACAAGCACAACTACATATCCCTTATCAGTCTACAAGCAAATTTCCCAACCCATGAGGTCACAAAGCAGTCTGTTTATCAAGAAGTGGCTGGCTAACACTTTGTAATAGAGGGTACAAAGAGTTACTTACTTCACTAACGCACTGTGTGTGAGGGTACAATGCTTTATAAAGCACTGTTTACACTAGCAGACAACACTAGTAAAGAAAAAGGCTCAAAAGAAGGTTGTGGGGATCAGATCTAGGGCTGACCACTAAGAGAAGGGTCTTGTATAGTCCTGAGTGGTCAAAAAGGGGATCAAGAAGTACAGGAAGGACTGGAAGAAATAGAGATCTAGGAACTTTGGGAGGAAACTAGGAACTAACTGTAGTCCCCATTGGAGTCACCAATTCTACTATAGGGATTAAAGCACGGGTTTTTGGTGATGTAGAAAACCTCAAGGATCTTCCTGGGGTCCTTGGCTGACTGTCAAATTAGTTGCAACTGTCACAAATATGCATTCATATCTATTTTAAATAAATGAGAATCAAAGCAGGAAGAAGGAATTATTACCTCAAGTCTTGGTGTGGTGTTGCTGGAGAGCGCAAAGTAGCAAGGCGAAAGACCCCTTAGCTAGCTCTAGATCAAAACTTGCACATAGATAAGACAAGCGTAATACCACAACATATAACTTTGACAAACAATGCATTAACTTATAAATATATCTAATTACATGTATCTAAGGCACTCATAATAACAACATTGCATAAATATGTAAACAGATTACACTACCAACATCATGGAGTGGACAACACAATTGCAGTTCTACATTGATGTATAAAAGAGTGATTACAACCATTGGTTGTATCAGCCTTCCCTTACTCCTCCAGCTCCTCTCTCTCTCTCCCTTCTTAACCTCTTGCTATGCCTTAGTTAGAGACTATGCTTGACAGTCAAATAGGCAATCCTTTCAAACGTTTCGACCCTTTCCACAATGGCCCTAGCCTCTCATATATAGCATGAGAGGATAAGCCTTGCCAAATCCCTCATGAGTTCCATTAGGAAAAATTAGTGATTTTTCCATGCCTTTGTGCTCTTTCTCATTTGTAGACTCCATTAGGAATTAGTAATTCCTCCAAACAAGTCGAGTTTTGATGTTTCCCTGCTTTTGTGAGATGACATAGGAGAGAATCTTGGGATATTTCTTAGTCAACTCATTCCTTTGACCCATAAAAGCTCAATTAGGTTGGCTAACTCCCTTCCCGAGGTAACAAATAGAGTTACCTTAGGCACTAATGCACCCTTAACCTTGCTAGAAAGATTTATAAAGTAGGTTGCTAGTTCCAAGACAATGCTAGCTTGGAAAATGGGCCTGTGAACTTTGTTAGTCCTTTAGTTATCCTTCTCTTCTCCTCTGAGTTGATGAGGAGGTCATTTTCCTGTATAACAACCTCTTTTCTAAAGATTTACCAATTGACTAAAGAATGGATTGATCATAATATCTCCATAATGTGTTATAATTTATACCATAAAAATGAACCAATATACAATAGAATAATTTTTATTTTAGCAGAATCATTGATACCATACAAATTGATATTGTTATTGTTATTGTTGAATTTTTTAGCTATGGTTGGTATTCATAATATTCTTTTGTACTTGTAATGATGAAATATAAATTGTTTTTGCAAAATAAAATTATATGAAGCATGATATTCATGCTTTCAAGAAAAAGAAGAATATTTATTTTTTATTCAAAATAACTTTTTATAAATCATTCTCTTCAAGAGAAGGAAAACCAAAAAATTTAATTTTATATTTTCCTCCATAAGTGACCAAGTCGGCACTCCAAGAGACAAGTCAATCTGCCCATGAGTCACACCCTTTCACGTGGTTGGAATGCTATAAATAAGCCTATTCATCTACCTCCAAGGACATACTTCAGATCATCTTATGTATCTTTGTTTGTTTGAAGAAGGAAATGAGTTTAGGGACGAAGATCAAAAGGAAGATACTTGGATGCTCTAGCAATCAAGAAGGTTGAATTATGTATCGTTTTATGAGGTATACTTCTTTGTGATACAATACAAAGTTCCTGAGATAGAGTGTGAAGTTCTAAGGCATACATTTTTTGGTATCATACGAGTTTGAGGCTAAGATATAGGATGAGTTTTTGCCCCTCTTGTGACCTTGTTTTCATGACATATCTCTGTGGTATAGTGCACATTTTGAAGCGGAGTTGTAGGACACTTTCGTCTCTCTTGGAGAGATTTTGTATAGATCCTTGTGGAAAAAATTGTGGAGGGTTGAATTGGTCCTTCGTGGTTGGTCATATTGTTGGTTAGTTGACTTTGATGTATCTCTTGTTGCATTGATTCTCCAAGGAAAAGGTTGGTAGAGTTTTCCCCCCATTGTGTTTTTTCCATGGGTAAAACTTCGTGTTCTTTGTGTGGTTGTCTCTTTATGATCCTACTGTCATAAATGTTATATGGTTGATGTGTTTTAGGTAATTATTGAATGATGGAATAATGAATAAGTATGTGAAAAGACAAAAATCATCAAAGATAATTATCAGTATAGAAGACTCTTGTAAAATCAACATGGAATCAGAGCATTGGGTGAAACAACAAAACTATCAAGCCTACCTTCTTTTAGGAAACAAAATCTCTAATTAGAGCCTCTAGAAGGCATAATCAAATTCACTAGTTAAGTAAAAGTCCCATATTATGAAGAGGACAAAGTAAGTATTAGACCAAACCTATAGATTCAAAGGAATGAGGGTTGAAACCGTAAATTAGGGTTGAAATCATATACTGATCAAGACTGAATTTCATTAGTTCCTCTGGACTCAATTTATCAAACCTTAGAAGGCTGAAAATATCAAAAGGACCATTGGATTTTAGGAGGTCAAAAGATCACATGCTAACCTCAGGGTGAAGTAATTGTGAAGCGAAATTGTGGAGTTCTAATTCAAGGCCAAAGTTTTCATTTGTGAAAGAGTCTTTGTTTCAAATGTCCATGGTCATGGTCTTAGATATACGAATAATCTTAGAGGCATAATAATTTGTTTCAAAAAGATAAAAAAGAATTAAGGTTAAACCCTAGATCCAAATGATAATCTCTATCCAAAAATTAAATTAGAGAAAGGATCACAAAGAAGAATCCAAAAATATCTTAAGTATGCTACAAGAGGTCTAAAAATATCAAGAGTGTAGTGATCTAAAATATTGGCTTTGAACAAGTATGGAGGTTATCTCAGAAATCTTCAAGGATAGAGGGTGAGGAATTTTAGAGGAGCCTGAATTACCTTAGTCTCCATGAGCATGAAATCTTGAGACTTAAGAGATAGGCTTCTAAAGGAGTCAAATCCTTAAATCAATTTAAAAGTCAATTTGATAGGGTCTCTTTTCTATACATAAAACAAGGACGAAATGCATTACAGGGAGCCGATCTGATTGATTTTGGAGCCGAATTGATTTTTGAAGCTGACTTCATTGGGGCAGTCATCTATAGACAATGCAACCTCTACCAACAAGGGAGAAAGCACACCTCTCGGATCACTTTCAACTATGCTAAACACACTCCAGATGGAAGAAGCAAACTCGGTTTGCCTTCCATTCTTGCTTTCATTTGAAATATTCAACTGTGATGTTCACAATTGTTTGGTTGATTCTGGCATGACAGCCAATGTCATGCCACTCTCTATTACTAAAAATATCAATGCACAATGGAGCAAGACATCTGCTAAGATCATCCAACTTGATTGAATATCCTTACCAACCATTGGTGAACTTTATGATGTGATCATCAGACTATATCACAATGATTGGCAATAACAGAAGCGTATGGCTTACTTCTCAGCAGAGACTGGTCCAACAAGCTAAACAAATACTTTGCTACAGACTGGTCACTCATGTGGATTTAGTACAAGGTAAAAAACAATAAAATACGGGTGTTATCCAAGAGATATATGAGGCACAATGTCACTTGCATCAATGGTGAAAATTAACTGTTGGCCTTCGTAGAGCTCATGTTTGGAAACTGCCTCTTGGAAACAATGTTGGGGTGGTATCCGGCACGGCTAGCCCCAAACCCAATAGACACACAGTTGGGTCTCCTTCCTTTCCCAAATGATGGAAATGAAACATGTATAGTACATTGTAACATTAGTAGCAGTAGCAGTAGCAATAATAGTAGCAATAGTGAAAGCGTGTCAAATGGTTGATGTATAGACGAGTTGTGGACCATGTATTTCGATGGATCAAAGACACAAGATGGCTCAAGAGCCAGGTGTGTCTTGATCGACCCAAACAACAAGAAGCATGTGATCTTGAGTCACTTGGAGTTCGAGTGCATGAAAAATGTTTCTTAATAAGAAGCACTCGTGTCGATCTTGCCAAAATCCATTAGCCTCAATGTGGTCGTGCTCAAAGTGGTAGGTGATTCAAAAATAGTGGTACGATAGGTACATAACACCATTCATTGTTTATCACCTTGTCTCAAAAGTTACCAGCAAGAGTTATGATGATTGATCTCTAATTTCCAAGTGTTCAATGTCACTGCTTTACCAAGAATGCATAATGCAACTGTTAATGCTTTGACAAACACAACTTCTAGAATGTCACTGCTTAGGGATAGATTTACTATTGAAATTTTGTATAGACCATCTATCCTGGATAACATAACTAATTTACACATATTTGATGATGATCAAAAGATACTGCATTGCATGGCCAATGATGATACCTTCAAGGATGTAGTGATAGATGAAGATGAGCACGAGAAATATTTGCAAGTTGGGGCAGATATCAAGAAAGGCCACCCCATTCCCAAATGTGTGGCATCTTTGGAAAATATCTATGACTTGCAAGAACATTTTCAAGGGCCGAGGAACAAAAAAACCCACAACTCTACCATGATGAATGAACTGATCAAATTGGGAATAGAAAAAGATCTGAAGTTCGTTAATCTCGGTACGTTTTGCACGCAGCAGGAGCAGAAAGCCTTTTTCCACATGTTCAAATAGTACCAGGATGTGTTCATGTGGACATATGACAATCTAAAAACTTACGACACGTGAATAATCCAACACGTTATTCCAGTCAATGAAGGGGTCAAGCCATATCAACAGAAGTTGAGGAAAGTACATCTATCACTTGAACCCCTCATACAGAAAGAGCTCACCAAGCTATTGGATGCACATATCATATACAAATTTCATCATTCTACTTGGGTTTCAAAACTTGTTCCTGTATGAAAGAAGTTTGGGGAAATCCACTTGTGTGTTGGTTTTCAGAACTTGAACAGTGTCTCGAAAAAAGACAACAACCCCGTGCTGTCTATGGAGCACATAATACAAATAATATTTAGGACACATATGTTTTCTTTACTTGAAGGGTTCTTAACTTCTTAGGATATAATCAGGTTCTGGTAGTTGAACCTGATATACTCAAACTACCTTCCATACCAAGTGGGGTACGTTCACATATAGAAGAATGCTTTGGGGCTTGTGAATGCAAGTTTGAAATTTCAACGCATCGTGAACAACACCTTCCATGGACTCATTGGACAGAGCATAGTGGTGTACCTCAATGATGTTACTATGTTCTTTAGAAAATGAGAAGACCACATATGCCATCCGAAGAATTTTTTTAGCAATGCCGGAAATATAGGATTTCCTTGAATCCCAAAAATAGCATATTTGCAGTGTCTAAGGGGAACCTCCTTGGGCACATCGTTTCCAGGAGCAGGATCAAGGTTGATCTGGACTAGGTTTAGACTATCACACAGATCCCTCACCCAGCCAACAAGAAAGTAATGCAGTGTTTCATGGGAAAGATAAACTTCCTCCAGAAGTTCATCTCAGATTATGTGCAAATAGTCAAACCAATGCAAGCCATGATCAAGAAGGATGTGGTTTACAGTTGGGGCAAGAGGAAAAGTATGCATTCACATGTATTAAGTAGGCTATTGCAAAAGCACCTACACTCTACAACCCAGATTTCAATAAAGACTTCCTGCTATACACCTTCGACTCCAATGACTCGCTCACCACAGTGCTCACTCAGAAGGATGAGATGAACGACAAAAATCCCATCTCCTTCATGAGCGCAAGAATGCAAGGACCCAAACTCAACTACACCACCATTGAAAAACAAGCATATGAAGTATACAAGGTGGTGAAACACTTCAGACCCTACTTTCTGAAAAACCATTGCATATTCTATGTGCCTCACCCAACAGTCCACTCATTGATTGTACAATAAGAGCTCAGTGAATGACATGCAAACTAGATGACCGGCTTACAAGAATATGATCTTGACATCAAGCTAGTTCACACTGTCAAGGGTCATAGTCTCTACAGACTCGTAGTAGATGCAGTACACACACAGGAGGAAGAAGTAGAGCTCACTGGCTGGGAGTAGGAATTTGAAATGTATGATGTATTGTTAGCACCACATACTATGAATGGAAACTCTTGGTACGTAGATGTGCACTAGTACCTTGAGTAGGGAACCATACCCTCTCACTTTTCCATCAGAAAAAAGAGGGAATTGCATCTCAAAGATTTAGCTTATCAGTTGGTGCATGAAGTGCTTTACAGAAATCACAACAACAAAATCTTGCTCAAGTGCCTAGAGGCACATGAATCAGAGAAGGTTTTGCAAGATCTACATGATGGACCAACCGGGGGTCACTTTGCGAGAAATACTACTACGCAAAAAATTATGCGAGTCGGTTTTTACTGGCCCACATTATTCTAGGATACACACACTTACGCCTGCAAGTGCTTGGTATGTTAGCAATGCGCTGATAGAACATTATGGCCAACATCCCCACTACACCCTGTTGTAGTGACTAAACCGTTCCAATAATGGGGCTTGGACATCATAGGGGAAATATTCCCACATTCGTTGAAACAACACCACTACATTCTGACAGCTATTGATTACTTCACGTAGTGGAGATAAGTAATTCCTCTTAAGCAAGTGAACGACCAGGAAGTCATCATATTCCTCTAGAAGAACATCGTATCATGCTTTGGCATTCTAATATCCCTTGTGTTTGATAATGCAATGTACTTTTCATCTTTTAAGCTTTATGATTTTTCATTACAAAATGGTATTTTTCTTAAACATTCATCTAACTAATACCCACAAGGAAATGGTCTCGCAGAATCTATGAACAAAAATCTTATCCATATAATCAAGAAGACCGTTTACTCTAAGTAGTGTAACTGGCACTTTGCCTTGAAAAATGCCTTATGAGATGACCTTTTAACACCCAAAACCTCTCTGGATACCTCACTGTACTTCCTTGTCTATCGTAAAGAATCCATCTTACCACCCAACATCTACTTGCTTGCACTTCAGTTTTCTCAAGAATCCCAAGGCAAGCCTTGCATGCTAGTTTAATGTAGGATGGATACGCTTCGCAAACTACAAGAAGAAACAATGAAAGAAAAAGAAAAAATTACTCTGCACCAAAACCATATCAAGAGATGGTTTGATAAGAAGTCTACAGGGAAAGCTAACTTTGATGTCAGTGACTTAGCCTTGAAATGGGATAAACCCCATGAAGACAAAGGAAAACATACGAAGTTCCAGTTCCTGCGGATTGGTTCATAAATAGTCCATGAGAAGATTAGCTGTTTGAAACCACTTGATAGGAGGATTGACAACCTTCGTATCAACAAAAAAGATCTCAAACACTATTCTCAGTTGGCTGGGTTGCGCTCCATGCCATGTACATATTCTGCTTACTTGCTTGTTGTTTTTTGCTTTATTTGCTTTGCTTACTATTTTTGTTTTGTTTTGTTTTGTTCTCTTGGTACCTTTCTATTTTTGTTTTTTGGAAATAAGTGTTTCCCTCTATCTATTTCTAGCTTTTGAATAAGTATGTGGCTGAAATCTGAAGAGACTTGTGACACTGTAGCACTTGGAAAGTTTTGCGTCTGTCTTCTCTTTGCTTGGTTGTAATCTTCGATTGATGAAGTCTTAACAGAAAATACGAACTATCTGCAAGGAAAGCTTAGGTCCAACCATGAACCTGTGTCCACACTAGGAAACCCAATGCCTGTACTTAGTCTTTTTCTATGTGTGATCAAGCTCATCCAACTAGTAGAAATGAAGAAGGGAAAAATCTAAACAAGAAAACTTATGTCAGAGGTCTTACATGCTTCTCTGAAGGAACAACCTCTTCTTCTCTCAATAAGTCAGGATCCCTCTTCTTCCCCAAAAATAAATAAGTGCCTATCCATAGTCCTCTTTAAAAAATACAAAGGTGAAAGAAGAGAAAGGCTTCCTGCGTAGAGAGATGAAGCATGCAACTCCACCAGGGTACTAATCAGGCTCGCTGGAAGTGGAGAAATATGTGTGTACATCATGACTTCGTCGGGGTACTTTACAGGCTTGTTGGTAGTGAAGCAACACCAAAGATGAAAAATTATACTCTAAAATTTTCTAACTTGCGAGCCAAACTACCCTTCCCAATTTAAAAACACTATGATCAAGCTGAGACTTTTTGTTGTGTTTGATTGAGTTGGCAAAAGGTTAACCATATCTGTCCATGGGGTAAGTGGGGAAGTTGAAGTAACCTGCACAACGATTCAATACTCCCTAAAATACCAAGGCCCTATGCTATCAATGAACAAAAAAATAGAAGCTCGAATTCTACAAGTGTGTCGCCAATTGTTGTAGCGGCTGCAACACCCTCCAAAATTTTGGCCTGTACCCAATTTTGGAGCCTCCCTTGAATTTTTACTTCATGTTTTCAACCACTCAAGCTCATCACTTGGGCTCGTGTGAGTCTTTGCACCCTCTTTGCTTGATTGTTCAATGGATAAATTTTTGCATGTTGGTCACGATGTCATGCTTGCAACCATTTTTTGGTCGTGCACAAGCTCTTGGATTCATGTGTATATGTTGCGTTCGCTATGTAAACATTCATTGCACTTACATACAAATTTGTATGCACTATCGCGGAAGTGTCATCACAGTCATTCAATGATCTATCACAAGTGTCGCGCTTATTTCTTGCACCGTCAGTTAGTCCTATTGAGCATATGTTGTCTTGATGGTTTGAAGCATCTTGTCATGAAGTTATGTTAAGTGTGTGTTTGTGACAGTCGCGTATGCACAAATTCACTCATTCACACACTTAGTCATTTTGCTGAAATTATGATGATAGGATCACCTTCTAATAGCCAAACCTTCACCCTAAAATCAACTTGACCGACTGTCACCTAGAACAGTGCAAAAGTTTACAACATGTCATTTCAATCTACGATACCCACAAGCTGGTCAATCATCCCTCCTGCTATTCTACCGAAGAGTTTTATTAGGAAGTGACCCCAAGACTCACTCCCCTCAAAAATTGCGCAGAAGCTACAGACCTTGCCTGCTCTGTTGACTAAGAAAACTGCATAAAGAGGCTAGACAGACACGAAGTGTCTGTCCCTATCTCCCCTCAAGAATTGCGCAGTTTTTCTAGCCAATTACCCAAACAACCGATCGACTGCTCACCCAAAAAACTACACAGATTTTTGAGCAAGCCCATCGGCAACCTCGCTTCCCACTCAGCTCAGAAACTACTTAGAGGTGCCCAACAGGTCAACCTCCTAGCGTTTTCATACTTTTTGTCTCCAACAAACGAGAAGCTTGCTGCCAAATCCCTCTAGGAATTGAGCAGTTTTTACTCCCAAACCTTCCCACAACCCACTACCAACTCCCTCCAAGAATTTTGGAGATTTTGCTACCAAGCCTCCTAAAGTCTGTAGCCAACTCTCTCTAGGAATTGCATAATTTTCACTGCTAAGGCCCTCTGCTACTCAAATTGCTTCTCCCCAGAAATTGCGCAGATCTGCCCTCTAACCGAGCCAAATCCCATGGACATTAACTACTGATTTGAATTGTACATCTCAATCCCCAAGTGGCCTCTATGCAATTTTCACCAGTAGTGCCTGGAGCTCACATCCCAGCCTGAAACTTGCATCGTGCAGTTTCATAGCCTTCTCCTCTCTCCCAGTCACCTACATATGAAACCGAATGACCATGCATCATGGTAGACTAGAAGGTTTATGGATTTGATGTCATCTCATCATGAGTGACTGCAAATATAGGTGCATGAACAAACATGATGCAGCAATAAATGGGATGAACAAGGAGAGTACATGCAAAAGGATGTGTTCACAAACAGATGAACAAACGATGCATGCGAAGAGATGTGTTTGCGAACAAATGACCATGTGAAGATGTGCTTGCGAATGGATGAACGTACGACATGCGTGGATGGATGGATGAGCAAACATGTTAGGAGATATTTTTGTGAATAGATGAACATGTCAAGCATGCCAAAGTACAACCAAAGGAGAAACATGCACATGCAACATCAAATGAACCTAATCACCATCGAGGACTCCAAACACTTTTCCATGCCAAGGGGGAGCTATGATACACCAAGAGGGCATCCATCATTTAGTAACACTATAGCTCGACATGTACACCAGCAGCAGCATGAACATACCAACACTGTAATGTCGAGTTGTGTCAGCCACATCACTACTATGGGCCATACTGTTGTAAATCAATGTAATGTAACGTGGAAATCTAAGAGACCCACTTGTAATATGAAGATTCATGTAATATGAAAAGTCATGGAAGCCAAAAAGTCATGAGGGAAGTCGAATAGTCACAAGGGCCAGTGTCACCCTTGGCTATAAATACCCCCTCATTTGTACATGAAAAGGACTTTTCACCTTGGCTCCTCCCACATAGCCTTGAGAGTCTATAATATTTTCTTTGAGGAGTGAGTAGTGGCTAAAATGCACCACCCACGGGGTTAGTGATGTATGGAGTATCGATGTGTCTTGGAATTTTCACTTAATTCAGAAGCCTGCTCACAAGCCAACACGTTTTCTCACATGTGTTGTAACTATTTGTAAGAATTGATCTTGAACACTTGTAATACATGTTGCCTTAACTTGTGTTAAAGAATAGAAATCATTCAACTATTCTAATACATATATTTATGAGAATGTGTTGTATAAGTTGTTAACAATGTCCTACCCATGTTGGTTACCTCCCAGACATCAGAAAAAACCTTTCACAAAACCTGTTATAATGACTGTCGCACTTACATGGATTGCCCGTTGGGTGTTTTACGTGTTATCTTCCTTTGTTTGTTGTGACTGCTACATCCGTGGGGATTAATCTTCTAGAAGTTGTGCATGTCATGTTGTGTTGTCTGTCTCTGACAGAATTGAGACTTCCTTCCATTCGACTTGAGACTCACTCCCACCCTCTCTCTCCATTGTGAAAGAACCTTGACACAAGTAACACTACCATTCACTAGGCATGTGAACCTCGTTGTTTGAAGATAATGTAGATCACTATCTCATGCTGACAAACAAGAGCTAAGGAAAACATTTAAGATAATGACAACCAGGCCATCATGTCATATGGGACTCCTAAACAAAATGGTGTAAGGTCCAGTTGGGACTTCATACCTAGGAGATCCCCTGAATGTTGGCGAGTACAACACCATCAACAAGGCCCTAGGGTTTAGGTACAAAACCATAGGATTTGATGTTTCTGCTGAAAGAAGAAACCCTAGCCTTTGAAATGAAGAAATGGTATCATGATGATGATGTGGATATGGTGCAAGATGGATGAAAGTAGTTTAAATATCTAGAGTGAGATGATATTCTTCTCAAAAGATAAGTACTTTGATATCTCTCTTATTTATTACTATTATATAGTCTCTTGTCTTTGAATTCTTTGCTTGATTGTAATTGATCTTCCATGGACTCGTAATGAGAATTGTAGGTACATAATGAATGATATCAAGGATTTGGAAGTGGATGAAAGAAAAAATAAAAATGTGACAAAGTGATTCTATGTGATGAGAGTTATTGTACTAGACGAGATCCAGATTCAAAGGGAGAAAAAATACTTCATCTATGCCGAGATAAAGTATGATTGGATGTCATGAAATTCAAAGCAGAATATTATCTCAAAAAGAGGTAACAAAGCTATGTTAGGTACACTTCTATTAAAATTTATCATCTTCAAGAATTCTATAGAGATCATATTTCTCAATGAAATAAGTGAACTACCTTAACTTTGGGGAGGTACATGAATAAGTCCTATACTTGTAAGAAAAAGAAGGATTTGTACAGGGCCCTCAAAATTGATACACTTGGGTTGATGGATCAAGTTTGATCAAAGATTTGTTAGTTGATGAAAGTAGAAGAGATCACGTGTCAAAAGAAGTTGTGTTGATGAGAATATTTTATCTAGAGGGAGAATTCAAGGCTTCTCTAGGAACCCTTGATTAGATTTAGAGTGAGTTGACCTCAGATGAAGGATCTTGAGTGGATATATGATAACACCAATGACAAAGGGAAAAAATCTGGTTTGGTGTGGCAGGATTTGTTTAAGAAAGAATACCCTATTAGGGTAACTGATGTGACCAATATGATGGATCAAGTGAAGAAAGAGGACCAATTTATGATTGAGCTAAGAAATAGATCTCAACATGTGTTGAAGTACCAACATCATACAACTAGTCATGGCATAGTTAGATATGGTTTTAAATATGTATCGAATAGAGAAGTACAACTGAAGGGTAAGGAGTACCAAAAATAAAGATAGTTTGTATATCGCTTCTAATTGGGCTCTAATCTCATGGATGAGAAAGAAGTAAACACTTGTTTCACTTAAATGCTAAGTATGTTGTAGTGTGTTATGAGGCAATATGATTGCAATTTGTATATTTGGCTAATCAAGTGTAGGTGAAAACATGATGGAAGGCCAAGTCACCTTGAGATCTAGTACCAATACATGGTATAGGAAGAGATTGGTAAGGCTCAATTACTTTAGAGATAAGATAGGGCGTGTGAATATTACCCTCTCTTTGAGAGGGAGTGTTGATATGACACCGACATTGATGGAAATTCTCCCCAAAAGGAGAATGGTCTGAGAGGCCCATAGTACTCCCCATGTAGGGTTGAGTGGGTGCCTCTCAGTGAGCATACCTGATTACTCACCATGAATGGTGGAGTAAGCCCTAGACCTGATCACACACTAGGGAAGGGTGTAATGACGCCTTTCAACATCTAGGCTCGATCACACACTAGCGAAATGTGTAGTGAGTTATTTTAGCATTTAGACTTTATCATTAACCAAGGAAGGGTTGAGTGAGGTATTGGAGTAAATTTCTCCCCATGAAGGGTGAGTGAGTGCTTTCTAGTTGTGTAAATATCTAAAAATTTTGGCCTAGTAAGAGGCCTTGATATTTGAGGTCTGATCACTCTAAAATAGTGAGTTCTGACATGTTGGTGATAAACCATGGGTTAGGTACCACCCCGTATATGGATACTAGTAGATGTTGATGACAAGATGATGTTTATGTGGAGAACCCATTTGTGGGAGGGAGCATTAATGTGTAATCAACAAGGGCATGGCCTAGATTGTTTTTGAGAGAACATGAGGGATGGACATTCTAGAGAGAATGGTCTTTAAGGCACAAACACTCATGGAGTGGGTGCCTCTTCAACATCATGACCTAGAGTGAGGTCTTTGGAATTGGGACATGGGTTTCCCTAGGGTTTGACCATGTGTTATGGAAACCCTAAACTAGTTAGAGTACCATGAGGTGAGGCACCCACTAGATCATGGTGACTAGTTGAGTGAGTACCATTGGTTAGGAGAGACAACCTGGGTTGTGGTACTTATTGATGCCACTGATGTAGTTCAAGGGTTTTGGCCTAGATGATGATGTTTTTAATGTATTGAACCTTTCCTTAGAGAGATCATGTATACAAAGAACATCTTGATAGTCATTATGAATACCTCCTTAGCTAAGAGGGAGTGTTGAATTTTGTAGCTATGGTCAATAATCATAATATTCTTTTGTACTTGAAATGATGAAATATAAATTGTATTTATAAAAAAAAATTATATGGACCATGATCTTCATGGTTGCAAGAAAAAATATATTTATTTTGTATTTAAAAGAAAATTTTATAAAGCACAAGTGACCAAGTTGTCTTTCCCATGAGTAACACCCTTTCTCATGCTTGGAAGTCTATAAGTAAGCTTATTCATCTACCTCCAAGGACATACTTTGGATCATCTTATGTATCTCTATTTTGTGCAAAGAATACAATGAGTTTAAGGACAAAGATTAGAAGGAAGATGCTTATTCACTCTAGCAATCAAGAAGGCCAAATGTTTTATGAGTTTTATGAGTTTGTTGGGAATGGGTCCCCTAGAGGAAATTTTGGGGTTAAAAGCCCAAGTTTTGGGGCAGAAAGCACAAGTTTTTGTGTAAAAATGTAAATTATCCACATTTTGTGGTCGCAGAGCCCAAAGATGTAAAGTGGTATAAAGGGTTTCTACCCTTCTTTTATGTAAGTTATGTCAGCTCTAAGAGATCTACCCATGGTCCGCAGACCATGGGATTGTATAAAAAGGGAAGTATTAGAAGAGTCTAAGGCAGTTCAGATTAGATTTGATAATGAATGTTGATGTAATGGGCCAGTGAGAGCTAAGAGCGAAGAGTCTTAGCTAGGAAAGAGGAACTGTAGCTGTGTGTACAGAAGCCTAGGGTAGAATTCTACCGCTGAGTGTGCGGACTCCTGCAACTATTTGTGCAGGACAGTTAAAGTCTGTAAAGAAGATGTGAAGCATTAATAAAGAGGACTATTCTAGAATTACATGTGTTTGATCTATTTACTTCTATTATGAATGCAGGCGATCATGTTATGAAGAATATTGGGTTTATGATTTAATGCTACATTGATGTGTGAATCCATTTTTTTTACTTTGTTATATTAACACAAGTAATAATATCTGTTACAAAAAGAATATATTAATGCATGTTGAAGTTATCAGATACTTAAGATGATCAGGGTAAATACAAAGGTAAGAACATTTACAGAATTGCATAAGTAGATAAATCACTTGTTTAGGGTCTGCGAAGGATGATCGCAGGCCTTCACGAAGGTCTCGAAGCTAGACAAGAGAAGTATATTAATAAGACCCAAAAGTCTTATCGATCGACATGAAGACATGTTTAGGGTATAAAATGACATCACTACCATCTCTGGATGCGGAAACTTGGTTTCTGCATCTCCCCATACTGCTTTGGGTGAGACTTTAGTCTGCGCTCTACAGATTAATACCGAAAGGGCTAGTAGTGTAGGGATTTGCTTGGCTAATTAACACTGAACATGGGTTAGAGCCCACTAAGCCAAAAAATGGTTCTATTGTCGGGACAAGGATCTGCATAAAGAGATGTGTAATGTCGCATCACTGGAATCTGACTAAGAAGGAAATTGAAGACTAGTTGGATAGGAAGATCCAAGAATTCATGGCACAAGAGAACAGTAATCCACAATTGATGAAAGAACAGTGGTTGGACAAATATATGTACACAGAGATACATGAAATCTTCTTATATTCCTTCTCGGTTTAATTATATGAGTGGATTGCTAAATTGGTAGATGACCAAGGAAGGTGGAGGCTTGATGACTGATAGTCTGGACCCCGGAGTTAGTGTGAAGATTGGAAGCCTCAGAAGATAAGATCACACACGTTGTTGATAATTGGCTCGATCGTATCGTAGGAGGATTCGTGACAGAGTTCACGGTCAATACTTTGGCCAGTTACAGTGAAGTAGAGCATTGGTTCTTCAAGGGACCGCAAGGTAAATATTTAAGGTCTTTAAATACTTGGATGATCCAAGATCTTTTTCGTATAGATGTATTAAAGAATTACATGGACAAATTGTAGCTTAACCATAGAAATTTAATGTGCACATGAAAGAAGAGGAGAAACACATAAAATCATGAAAAGAAGATAAAAGACTTGATAACAAAGTTCATCTAATTTGGACTACGTCCCCAGGACCTGCTCAATTAATGGATAGGCCTTCATTCATTAAGTGGCATGAGAAAGAAGAAGTACAATCAACATTTACAAAAGGAGTCTTATACCTCCAATTTGGAAAATGGCCAAAAAATGGAGAGCTCTATTGTAGAAACTAGCATCACCATTGAGTTCATGTCACTAAGAGGTGCAAAATCAATATAAAACTTGCCCAATTCTAACTCTAGACCAAAAATGACCCCCTGGAAAATGTGCTTAGGCAAGGTTCCGACCCCTATCACAAGCATGCTCATGGTTTTGCCTTTTGTAAATCATTTGCCTCGAAAAACATGCTCCGCTCTCTCCCTGGACATACTGTGCAAATATGTATATTATATATATATATATATATATATATTATATATATATATATATATATAATATATATATATATATATATATATACATATACATATTTGGGTAGATATCCCAAGAGGAACCAGTGGTGCACTGGTTAAAAATATCAGGTGGTTATGGAGGGGTCAGGGGACCAA
Source organism: Pinus taeda (assembly GCA_000404065.3). NCBI lineage: Eukaryota > Viridiplantae > Streptophyta > Pinopsida > Pinales > Pinaceae > Pinus > Pinus taeda. The sequence continues at coordinate 134,757 of APFE030987315.1, forward strand.
ATCTTACCCCTCCCTTTTTTTTACCACATAATAGTTAAACAGTTTGTTATGGGTGGCAAGTCCGCCGGTCTGGCAGCCCACTCCCCCCATTTCGGCCGTAGTATGTGATGAGTGGAGGTGTTGGAATTATGATACAAGTGTTGTCCTTGACGGAAACTCACACAGATGATAGTTCACAGTGCAACATGTTAAATTACAGATCAGACTCTAGAGATTGAAGAAAGAGAGTGGTTTAAGAAGTATATATTGGTTCACTTTGTCCAAGCAGCGTATACACATGAATTAATAGAACAAAAGGAGTGTATACATATACATGCACTCCCACAGGAGGAAAAAAGCGTACACATTATAAAACCAAGGTTTTCGTCTGACGTATTTGGTCCTAAGTGGTTTTGGTCCAAGGTATTGAGAAAGGCCTAAAACTATATAAGGAGGAGAAAATCATTAGGCCAAATGTGCAAATATTGAATATCTTATGAAGTGTTAGATCAAATATGCAAGTTATGGGTTTCTGATGCTTTTCTTGATCTGAACTAAGGATGCACCTATTTGGTTGATGATGGATGATGGATTGGGATCTTAAGGCCTGAAATGAATTATCATTATGTGGTTTTATCATTGATAGTTTAGATATGAATATTAATGCATGTTTTATTTTGTAAATGTTATGATCTGGGTATGATTGAAGTTTGGAATATCTGAGAAGTTTTTAAGATAGTATTTGCAGATCTATACACTGGTTCACTTTCGTGAAAGTGCGTATACATGCTAGTCAATCACATCCAAGTAGTGTATGCATTATGAAATATGATATTTGAAGTTGCAGCTAGATCTGGTTGTTGTTGCAGAGTTCTGGGTTCTGCTTTGTGTTCTGGTGACTATGTTTTGGTGATAGTGTTTTGAAAGTTTAGATTGATTGATTGTGATATGATTCAGTGATGATGGGTTGTTAGTGATTGATTGATTCAGTTGTGGTTGATTCAGAGATTGATGATTGAGTTTCAATGATTGGCTTATGCATATGTATTTGATGGTTATATTGCAGTAGTGGCTGTTTTTGAGCTTCAATGTTGTTGATGGGTCCAGTATGAAAATTTGATGAAACGAGACCTTCATATTGTATTGTTGTGTTCCAGGAGCATCCAGTCTGAAAATTTATGAAACGTGGTCCTTGGAGGAAGAGAGAAGGTCACACCCTTCTGTAGGTCGATGCCTACATACTGGTAAACATATCGTCTAGTACAAGAGCTAGGGGGTTGGAGCTCCCTTCTAGTAGCAGCTGGAAAATGAGTGAAGGTTGCAACCTTTTGTAGGCTGGCACCTACGTACTAGTAAATGAATCTGCTAGTACAAGAGCCAGGGTGTTGGAGCTCCCTTACAGTAGCAGCTGGAAAACGAGTGAAGGTTGGAGCCTTCTGTATGCCAATGCCTACGTACTAGTAAACGGATAGGCTAGTACAAGAGCTAGGGGGTTCTAGCTCCCTTCCAGTAGATGCTGGAGAATGAGAAGGTTGTAGCCTTCTGCAGGTGGGTGCCTGCGTATTGGTATGAGTCTGCACCAGTACAATATTGTAAACATGTTTTTCTTATATTTAAAGAAACAACAACACGTGGTTTTTGTCCCATATTGGGTTTCCACCTTAAATCTTGGTGTTCTTGTGTGTTGCTTATGTGTGATGGTTTATTCTATTCTTACTCCACATGGTTACTATTTATATCGTTAATGAAGTACTGATGCACTGATTAAAGATCAACATATGATGAATTAACTGAGTCATGAGTTTGTTGGATATACGTTGGTTGCTTTAAAGATAGTTTCCTGTACACGCGAGTTACCTTCATTGAAGTAGCGTATATAAATTTGAGTATTAAAAATAAAAGTTATTGATTTGAATAATACTGATTCACCCCCCACCTCTCAGTAGTATTTCCAACAATTGGTATCAGAGTGGGTCCTTTGGCAAAAGCTTGATCCCTTGAAGGAGATCAGTAGAAACAATGGGAAAGAAGCTAAAGAAGAAAGCGCCTCAGAAAAATATGACATCTCAAAGGAACAATGACAACATGAGACATAATTGGCTATAAGTGGAAGCAAGCATTTAGATTCAGAATCACCTTAGATTGAAGATGAACAAGCAGATGAAGTATCAAGTACAAATTTAATGGCAGAAGTGTCCTCAGACACATAATTTTATTAATCAGAAAAAAATAATTACATAATTGATTTGCAAGAGCTTACACCCGAACAACCAAACACTCTTGCAATGAGTTATTTATAAGCTCCATGTCCTAACTACCTCTAATTATGGATCACTTATTAAATAACAAGTGTCCATTTACAATAAATGCTATTCAAACCAACTAGCTAATAAATCTCCTAAAATAGAGCCTAAGATACGACACATTTGGAGAGTCAGATCTAGTTACAACAATATGCTAATTCTAAACATCTCCATTAAATAATTAAACATTCTAGAATAATAATTATTAATTTAATATCTTAAATTAATAATTATTTTATTCTAATTTTATAAACTATGATAAAATTGTATTTTTGGATCATCTAACAAGATGACGGGGAGCGCAAAAGATGACAAACGATTGTGAAAGATGACGAAAAATCATGAAAGATGACAAAAAATCATGAAAGATGATGAAAGATCACAAAAGATGACAAAAGATCAGAAAAGATCGTGAATGATCCTAAAAAATCACCAAAGATGTTGAAAGATTGTGAAAGATGTTGAAAGATTGTGAAAGATGACGAAAGATCGAGAAAGATGACATAAGATGACGAAAGATAGCGAAAATTAACGAAATATTGCAAAAGATCACGAAAGATAATGAAAGACCATAAAATATCGCAAAAGATGATGAAGTATCATGAAAAGTGACAAAAGACCAAGAAAGATTGGAAAAGATGATGAAAGATAACAAAAAATCGTGAAAGATGTAGAAAGATCGCGAAAGATTATGAAAGATCGCAAAAGATGACAAAAGACCATGAAACATTCTAAATTATGACAAAAACTCGTGAAACATTGTGAAAAACCATAAAACATCCTAAACGGCGATGAAATATCTTCAAAGATCATGAAATATTGCGAAAGATGATGAAAAATCACAAAAAATGACGAAAGATCATAAAAGATCACAAAAGATTGTGAAAGAACATGAAACATCCTAAAAGATGATAAAAGATCATGAAACATTGCAAAAGATTATGAAAGATAACTAAAAACCACAAAAGAACGAAACATATCACAAAACATGAAGAAATATCATGAAAGATAGCAAAAGATCATGAAAGATAACAAAAGATGACGAAAGATCGTGAAAAATGACGAAAAATTATGAAAGATGATGGAAAAGCACGAAAGATGATGAAAGAGTGTGAAAGATGACAGAAAATCAGGAAAGATCTTGAAAGACCATGAATATGACAAATGGTCCAAAAAAATCACGAAATATGTTGAAAGATCGGGAAACATGACAAAAGATTACAAAAGATGACGAAAGGTCACGAAAGATTGCAAAAGGTCATGAAACGTGACAAAAGATAACGAAAAATCATGAAAGATCGCAAAAGATGATGAAATAATGTGAAAGATGACGAAAAATCATAAACTTATGAAGAAACATCGTTAAAGATCACAAAAGATCATGAAACATCTTAAAATATGATGAAAGATCATGAAATATTTCAATAGATCACAAAATGTGATGGAAGATCTTGAAAGGTGACGAAGGATGACCAAAAATCATGAAAGAGGACAAAACATCGTGATCATGAAGGATCTGAAAGATGACGAAAGATCATGAAAGGCCATAAAAGATAAAAAAACATATCATGAAAAATGACGAAATACCATGAAAGATCGCAAAAGACGAAGAAAGATCATGGAATATGAAGAAAGACTACAAAACGCTGTGAAACATCCTAAAATATGACGAAAGCTCACGAAAAATTGTGAAAGACCATGAAACATCCTAAAAGATGATGAAAGATCTTGAAAGATGATGGAATATTGCGGAAAATGACGAAAAATGATGGAAGATGATGAAACATCGTGAAAGATCACGAAAGGTCATCGAACGTTGTAAAATATTATGAAAGATCACAAAAGATGTTGAAAGATGACAAAAAATCACAAAAGAACGTAAAATATCACAAAAAATTAAGAAATAT